>JAUJYS010006375.1:0-10371 GCA_033995665.1 Melogona broelemanni | reverse complement strand
GGGGCACATTCCAGTACCACAGAATCGAATAAACGAAAGCCTGCGCCGGGAATCGAACCCGGGACCATCCGCTTATTCATAAGTTCATAAATCACTTGAATTTTTTATTGTAAAATTTCAATTGAATTTCATTAAATATGATTAAATTTCATTGTAAATAACATTTATTAATTATTATAATAATTAATTTTATATTGTATTTACGATTACATTGTAAATAAAGAAAATAAAAATAATAAATTGACGTAAAGTAAAAAGTACGACCCGTCTTGCCCAATTGGTTGTGCAACAGACAGCTAAGCGGGCGGTCCGGGGTTCGATTCCCGGCGCGAGCTCTCGTTTATTCGATCCTAGAGTAGTGGTGAAAATGTGCCCCTCTACAACTGCTCAAGCGGTTAGAGGGGTACAGAACATCCTGTAGTAATATCCACTAGAGTGAATCCGAACAAAAAAAAAATTAATTGTATCTACAAATATTTTTACCGTTGGTTTTCTCCGTGCGGATATTACTAAAATCGCTGGTGCCAGCACTGTTAAAGCACTGCATCTTGATATCGTAGGCCGTCCCAGGCAGCAGATGCGAGATGATATGCGAGGGAGTGTTGGCACCCAGCACCGTCACTTTGGTGTAGGATCCAGCGCTGGAGGTGGTACGGTAGTAGATGAAAAAGCCCTCGATCACCACCTCTTCAATGTCCAGATACTGGGGAAGAGACGACAAGGAAATAATACATCACAAAACGCTCATAAAATAGGATTCCAAATGGGGATTAGGGGAATTACAAAATTATTACTGTCTTTGACCCCCGCCATAGGCCCCCCCTAAAGAGGGCTGCTTGGGGTATGTATTGTAATTGTAATTGCAATTACCTTCCACTGGATCATAATGGCCGATGGACTGATTGCTTCCGCGTGGATGATAGTGGGTCCGACAACAGGCTGGTAATGAAAGTAAAATGCAATGAGCCGTGATATAAATTACAATTACCACAAATTAAATACGAACATATAATAAAAGAAAAATCGTTTAGAAAAAATTAATAGAATTGCGGAGAAATGTTTGAAAATTCAGTTTCAAAATTTGTAGTCTTTGTTGTGGTTCTTTGTTGCAATTACGCGGAGCTCTCCTCCTTCTCCGAACTATCAAGGACTGGAACGCCCTCCCTCAAGATCTTGTGCTGTTCCCCTCCGTCTCCTTAAAGTCCCGTCGCCAGCAGGCTATCCGTACCTGGAAAGACTACCCTAACTAACCCTCCCATCTGTCTCCCTCATTCAAATTAATACGTAAATCGCCAGAATCTAAATATAAAATCTAAATCTTGTTATGTCGGGGTGTACCAGAAAGACGCCATTCAATTTAAAAGTAAAATAGACCTCCGTAGCACGTTGATTTATAACAATGAATCAACGTGACGTTATTATAGTTATCAACGGCGTTGATTTAATTCAAAACTGAATCATTTGACGAGAATTTCAGCACAAGCAGAATATGCCGTTACCTTCTTCATGGGCGGATCCTTTTGCAAGGTGAACTTGTGCGAGCTGGGACCAAGCTTGTTGTCATTGTTGGAATAGACAGCGGCGATGCGGAAACGGTAGATGCGCCCCGTCTTGAGGTTGGGCACCTCGTAGGACAGAATATGGGGCGCGATGTCCTCGTCGATGGTGAGAATGGGCGAGTGGGGCTTGTCGACGTCGCGATACTGGACCTTAAAGAAGAGGATGGGCAGACCGGCGTTCTCGGGAACGCTCCAGCGGACCATCACAGACTCGTCGGATAGCTTGGTGACATCGGGACGGGTGGGAGGAATCATCACCACTGCAGAGAAAAATAATAATGAATGAAATGGGTTAGCGGTATGTCCGATCTGGCCGAGTGGTGAGCGTGCTCACTCGTCACTCGTGGACCTGGAGTCGATCGTTGGATTGGCTGGTGGCACTGCGCGGGGAAGGCAATGGCAAACCATCTCTGTATTTTGCCAAGAAAACTCAGATGGCTCCTGTAGTGTTGGGTAGAAACGGAACAAAAATGTTCCGTTCCTAGGTAAAGTTCCGTTGCTGGTTCCTTTTCTGAGGAAATTGGTAACGCTTAGGTTCCTTTCTCATCCTGTGAGGGACACAACAACTGGTCAAGTTAGAAAATGAGAGACGGTGAAGAAATTTTGGCAACTACCTTTGCCGTCTCCATTCTCGTCGTTATGCTGTCCCTTCTTCTTCTTGCGTCTCTGCTGCTTCTTCCTCTGCTGCTTGTGCTGCCATTCCTCCTCCGCCTTGTCCACCGGATCAGCCTCATCGTCGCTCAGACTAAAAGTTCCCGTGCGTTTACGCTCCCAGCCCTTGTCTGGCACTGAACACACAAAATAAGGACAAGGTGTTAGTGTACTGGTGTTAACTGAACAGTTGTGCTAGTAGCAAAACTAGACCGATAGCTGATATTGATCGACATTGACGTGAGGACGTACGGTTGCTGATGGGATCCTTTCGCTTGCCACCAATGGCTGCAGCCGCCGCCACCTCCTCACTGGACACGGCTGAGCGAGGGACGACCCGGAGCCGGGCCGTAGCGTGAACTACTCCGGCTGCGTTGGCGGCGAAGCACTGGTAGAATCCGGCCTGCTCGCGTGACGCCATCTTCACTTGCAATTTTGAATCTGGAAGGAAATCGAGAGAATTTGTATAACAATGATACATCAAGACTTGTTTTTTTTTTTTTAATTCTCGGTCTATCTGAAATGTTTTGGCACTAACCTGACAAGACAAAATTGGCCGAATTGTTGACCAATGTGCCATTAAATAGCCAGCGGATGTTTGACTTGACGTAGCCCTTGGTGAGACAGTCGAGAGAAATGTCTTCTCGTTCCCGCACCTCGTACTCGGAAGTCCACTTTTGGATTTCGGGAATAACTGCAGGAGAAAAAGGTATTAGACGATCCATTTCCTCTCCACTTAAACGAAAATAAATCTGTCCTTCCTGACATCTTACCGATAACATCAAGAGCAGCAATGGTCGAAACCGGAAAGCGATCGCCGTTGGAAGCGTTGCACACGTACGTCCCCGTGTCGTTCAATTTCAAGTTGAACAATTGCAAGTTACCTGCGCAAATATTACCAATAAATGTCTAAAAAATGCAAATAAGTGAAAATAACTTCTGTTTTAAATGTAAAAGTCTACTTGGGTGCCGTACAACAAATTAGGTATTGACAGTTGAGTACATGAGAAGTAAGACTGATAAAAAAGTTATTAATGTGGTGGTGGAGTTGACAACATTACCACTTCGTAGATGTTGATTAAAGACGTTAATTGACGATTGATAAGTCGGTTAAAAGTTATTTAAAATTATTTGTCAAATGATTAAATATGTATTCGATTCGGAATAAAAATGTCTTTAAAAAAATGTTTTAAAATGGTACAAAATTAATAAACACAGAAACGTAGTGAACTATCCTTAACAACAAGACGAAAGACAATTGATTTGTGCACATACCCAGGATCTGGCGAGAGCCATCAGGAAGCACTCCTCCATATTTTGACCACACGATGGTGGGCGGTGGATTTCCGTTGGCCGCGCACTCCAAGGTCGTGTTGCCGCCCAACACAACCGTCGTCTGTTTCGGCGCGGCCAGCAACTGAGGCGAGTCTCGATTCACATTGCCTACAATTGGATCAAATAAAATTGTCTCGTCAAACAACTGTGAATTCCACTCAAACCACTCACTGCAAATTTCGTTCAGGCGCTCGCACCAAATATGTCAGAAAAATGAAATGGGCGAAGCTCCATTTCTAAAAACAATTTCTTAACTTACCAACTACTTCCAGCAGAATGGAGTTACGCGCAGTAACTCGCTCGCCAGTCACCGAATTGATGGCCGAAAATTGATACCAGCCACTATCCCCACGGTTCACATTCTGAATGTGGAGATTACCGGAAGACATCAAAATAGTCCGCGCTGAAAAAAATACCATAAAACCATTATCAGAAGGTTACGACCAATGTTATGCCCAAACGGTATTTGCGAACAGGTCCCGGGTTCGAGGATTTTGGATTGGCTGGGCTCAGAGTGGGGAACTTACGGGTGATGGTAGGTAGAATGGTGCCATTGTGCGTGACGATGGGTGTGGCCGGCGGCAGGCTATCCGGCATGGAGCCAATCAGCACCACGTTGCCACCTTCTTGGCACGTGACATTCACGGTGCCCTGCTCCTTGAACGAAGTCAGCACTAGAAAAAACAGACATATTATGGATTTTATTACGTGCTCATAAACCTTCAAACATATTGTATCGTTCAGTATCAACGACTTAAACAATCAAATTCAAAAATATCCTCGACGAGACAATATGTTTGAGTTCGGAGAGTCTCGGTACAACGCCGAAAAGAAAGGCGAACAGAGTCTGTAGAACCTCGTATATTAATTATTAATTAATTAACGTTGGCGATACAGCAAAAGAAACAGACAACAAAATAACAAATATTAAGCCATCGTCAATACCCTAAACTAGGAATAAAATTAGCAAAAAAAAAAATGACCAAATATTAAAATAAGCAAATGCTCAAATTTGCTCAATAAACTGAACAAATGTTTTAAATCTTATACGGTTCTCTGTAAGTAATTTTAAAATGTATCGCCAACATTAATTAATTTATATTTTTTATGACAGTTTGCCAGACCCTAATCGTGTTTTCGACGCTGCTGCGGAATATGTTCCACAATCGCATACTTTTCGGTTAGTCGGATCCACACCAAGCTTGTCTTACCAGCAATGGTGATATTGGCCTCCACACTCCTGAGTGCCGCCTGCCCCCACACAGCCAAGCACTGGTACGTCCCCTGTTGCTGCTCCCGCACGTAGGCCTCGCGACTAATCGTCAGCTGCAGTCGATCGACCAGCACTTTGAGATGGGGGCCGGCGGACAGGGGTGCACCGTTACGCAACCACAGGACGTGGTCCGGGGGTGGATCGGTCGTACAGTTGAGCTGGACCAGACTGCCCACGGCGGCCAACGTGTTCTCGGGTTGGGACACGAATCTGGGAATGGCGTCTGGGGAATTGACAAGGTAAATGACGGATTATATATCGTGGCCGCAAAAATATTTCACGCGATCAGAGAGAGTTGAAGGTCTAGAGTGCAGTAACGTTTCGAACGAAACGAAACGAAAAATTGAAAGGGCTCACACTGAAAATGAAAATCTACAAACAAAACCGAAATTTTTCCTCCCCGATTGGAACCCTGAATATACAATTATTATAGGGGACAATCCAGCCAGGCAAAACTCACCGACCACCTGTAGGTAAGTAAAGGTTCCGTTGCTCAGCGGCTGCCCCGACACTTCCCACGTCTGACACTCATACAGTCCGGCATCAGTGCTCCGGGCGTCCACAATGAGCAGGACGGCCCGCTCCAGCAGGGACACGCGCCCCTCGTAGCCGTGTCCCTCCCTACTGGCCTGCGCACGACGCCACAACAGCACCGGACTAAGGCTGCCCTGCTTCTTCCACTGGACGATGTAGTGGTCCTCGGTGGCCGGGGTGGGTGGTACGACACTGCCGACGCCGCTAGCGGGTGGGTAGCAGGAAAGCTGGAGGGAGTGGCCGAGCAGGATGCTAGAGCGGTAGATGGGTGGATCGGCAGAAACGGAAGCTGGGGTGGACAAGGAAACAACAAAATTAACGTTTCAAAATCAATCGTAAACAAATAAATTTTCTCTTAAAACATTACAACATTAAACAAGTTTCAATTGAAAGTGAAAGAGCACGCCGAGATGAATATCAAATCATTTGTTTCATTTAATTGAGAAAACCGTTTAAATGTTATTAAAATCAGTTTCTGTGACAGATAAAAGCATCTAACTATCGGAGTTTATATCATTAATTCTACATCTGTTTCGGCGCGTTTTTTTTTTACACAACCATCGTTTATTGAATTTATTATTTTCATTTAGCTCGTTCATTTATTTTAAGAGAACCTAATAGAAAAGTGTTTTACTATCGCACCTAATTTTATTTCCATTAGTTTCATTGAAAGCTAATGAACATTAATTTATTATTCAATAAAATTATTCAAGCTCATTATGTCAACCGTGTTGTTTGAATTGCCCGTAATTCTAAATCGATTAATCGATTGCTTACCGATCGGAGCTAGTGTTATGAGGGCGAGGGTGAGGGTAATCCAAGCGCTGCTGATCCGCCACAGGAGATATTTGGAAAGGAACCACCGGCTTTCTCCCGATTTCATGACTGTCGGCAGGTCAGTTGGGCAGCTCTGCCCACCCTAGCGACGCGACGAGGACAACAACTGGAAAAGAAAAAGAAACAAAACTTGTTAAGACGAGTCATCGATCACTAAATTAAGCAACAGCAAATATAATCTCTATTGGTCAAGGTGTCAATGTGAAAAGTCAAACTACTGTATCACGGTCCTATAAACGGGGTTTAGAATTGTGGAGCGCTTATCCCGGCAACTGAAAAACTCAATATTTTTTCGATAATTCAATATTTTGTTTCAATATTCACTATTTTGTATTTTCCATTTTCACTGATATTTTATTAAGCATTTAAGCATCACAGCCGAAAGATCGTGTATTTGTTTTCTAAGTAACTGACATATTAAAAATGTCGAAACTATTTGGACTTTATAACACCGCCAGACTTGTGTCAGCATTGCTGGTGGTGAACACACCCTCGAACTGTGGTTGTGGGCGCAGCGCGGTGACACCCAAAACAACAGTAACGCTGCTACACAAACAATAACTCGGTTCTGTAAGAGTTAAACAGCTGCCGCCCTGAGGGGGGACCAACATTGACACGAGCAAACTTATCACGTAGTGCAACCAAGGAAATGCCATTTTCTTTTTGCCAGCACGACGCGAAATTTTGACGCAACACCCAGGAACATCAAAAGACAACACACCGGATAATTTTAAACTTATGAGTTGGTACTAAAAAGGAAATGACATTTTCGTGGATCAAAAAAGTAAAACGATCTATCGTATATTAGACTCGACCGATTGTCAAACAAAACATAAAAAAATTTAACCATTAAATAATTTTATTTAATAATAAAAAATAAAACCAAAATAATTTGAATGAGTAACCAGGACAGCGCACTCTTGAAAAAATAATAGGACTGTACTGAAGGCACGGCCGCAACGTATGATGCAATTAGGCCTTTCAGCAGATCAACACAAATCGCGATGCCACAAGCTAAAAGCACCCTCTAGAGCACATTTAAGATGACCGAATTTCCATCTGAGATCGCAAGCAGGGGGAAAGTACTGGCGTGTCAATTACGAGCGTACCCTAAGCGCACCCGGTACAAGCAGGCTCGAGTAGGGTTTGCTGTATCATTTTGACGGCGGTACAACCGGACTAAATGTGACACCGTGAGCATCATTAGAAAATGCAACTTTCCCACAGGCGGGGGCATTCGAAAATAGGCTAGTTGCAGGGCAGGGTTGGTTCCCAAGTACGTGGGTCGATTCCGAGTTCCCTGGGGGTGCTCGGGGTGCTCGGTGAAGTTAATAGGTGGAGGCGCTGACAGCACCAAGCAGCTCGTTAGGTAACAGGTGATAATGATCGACCAGTTCAAGTGTTGTTTCAAAGTGCGTCCGCCGCACACACACACTCAAACACAGGCTCTGCATGCTGCATTCTGCACCAGGCCGCCACCACTACCACCACCACCATCACCAAGCACGGTCACAGAAAAAAATAAAGCGAAAAAAAAAAATTCAGCAGACTGTAGGGGGGAGTTTTCGTTCGGGCCGTGGACAGTGCTGGGTAGGAACGGCAAAGGAACGACCAAAGACCGTTCCTTTTCTGAGAAACGTCCTATGACTCCTATCCCTTATTTTTAGGAACGTCCTAGTTCCTTATTTTTAGGAATGTTCAAGGATTTAAAACGCTCCATTAAATATGAATGAAAATGGCGACGCGCTCGAAGAACTACGAAGTATTATTTTTTCCATGGCTAAATAGGTCTCAACATTTTTAAATTCACAAGGAATTTGTGTCTGGAAATATAATGACAGTTAAAATAATTTAAAAAAAAAAAATTGACGTAAACTTTGCATGGTAGAATGCACGGTTCAAATAGCTCAAAAATTGCGTAAAAAAATTAAATACATCGAACTCAGTTTTTTCTTTGTTTATTTTTTAATCGAAAGAACAAGGAACGGGAACGAGTTTTTTTTTCAAAAGGAGCGCAACCAACACTGGCCGTGGTCTGCCCCTAGACTGTCGCCCCGCATAACGAGATAGTTTTGGGTGCCACACTCATTTCCCCCAGCCACCCCACCCGAAACCGGCGGTATGACGCCCGTTTCGCCCCACCCCACCAAGGATGTCGCTCTCCCTAACGGGACAAGGAAGGAGGGGGGGGGGGAGAACTTTATTTTTTTCGGGAGACGACGCACACTCCGTCCCGAGAGGGAAATCTGGTGACGACAGTTAGAAAAAGTTGACAGGGACGATAAGTGGGGAAACTGGGAAGAGCATTACGGGATCTTTCTTGAGCTCGTGCCAGCGACAGTGGAAACTTGTGGATAGCATGATCAAAAGAACGCGTATTTGTGACTTAATGCAGATGTAGCAAGCTTGCCTTGATGCTTTTTTGTTGCGAAGGAACCAACCAACGTTTCAATCACAAAACCATCAGTTAAAAGACCCAGTAATTTTTAAATGATGGTGGTGTAAAAACTACACGCAGAGACAGATGTATAATCGAATGAAAAATACTGATTAAAATTAATAAAATCAGTAACATAAATGTCTTAATTTAAGTGTCTTAACTATCGGACTTTATTTTACTGATTTTATTTCATTTAATCAATATTTTTCATTCAGGTAATTTTTGTCAAGCCAATTCACCTAGAATTTTTTCCAGTCCGAAAGGGGGTCGGAAATTGAACCCGCGATCACGAGTGTAATTGTTCAACGCGCTAACCACTCATGATATACCGTATGTGGTATCATTTTTGCTTTAGTGACAAGAAATCTCTGAATGCAAAATCATCTCCGAAAAGTGAGTTTCGAAATTTTTTGTGACAAGAAATCTCTGAATGCAAAATCATCTCCGAAAAGTGAAAAGTGGCTGCGAAATCGTTTCGGTTTCGACATTTTTTGTTATGTTTTTGCAAGCGTGGAACCAACATAAAGTGGACTTGGCTGGTCCAACGATAAGGTTAAACTCTGTTTTATGCCTTTAGTGTCCGCGTGACCTGAGACGTGAGAGGGTTGCGTCGTCGGCATGCACAACCAATAAAGCAGTAAACTCAAATTGGGGGCTCGTAAACGACGGCCAAAAATTTGCCAGCAATTTACCTGTCTTTGCTAACTATTTCGTCTTAACCTTTCCTGTTTGCTGCTTCGACGCAACATTAGGAATCCAGGAAACTCAACACCTCATGGACAGTCATGGTGCTCAACCTCAGACGGCCCTAGCATGCCAATCTTAAGAAGAACGAATCCTGAACAAAGATAGAAAATATTTGCACCTGTAACAGACAAATTGTATTCTCGCAGGTGTAAACAGTTTCTATTCCAAGAAAGAATTATTGTCAAACTAGTAAGGAATAGTAATTAGTAAAATGTGTACTCATATTCTTACTAAAAAATATTATCTTGCTAACTTTCACATTTACAGGCACATCAATGATTTGGCTGAAATGTGTGACCTGGTGACCAATATTTATTTTTTAACGGTTTCATAAAATATGGAGTTAAAATACGGGTTGAAGTGTTGAATTTTCAAAACCCAAGTTTCAGAGACAAGTGAAATAAGCCTGCAATAAGCTCGAGAGAAATAAGCTTCTATCTGTGCTCCGAAACAGTATTCGAAAAAAAGGAAATATTTCTTTCAGGCGATATTTTTAAAAGACGAACGACTTGGGCATACCAGCAGCTTCATGCAAGGACGGTATGGACCAATAGACTTTCTCAATAGAAAGCAAGCTTAAGGAGCTTTCGCGCCAGAGAACGTGACAGACGGGCAGTAAAGGGGATTTTCCGCTAAGTAGAGATTAATTCGCGATTGTTTGGCGATTATGCTAAGCACAAGAAAACCGCAAGTCCAGGTTTTACATTTTTTTTCTCACCACAAAATTTTCAAACGAACCAGCAACTTCACAGAAACAGTCAATTTGGAATTCTGCAACAAAAGCAAAATATATTTGGTTATAAATAGGTTCCCAGGCAAAATTTGTTGTGGACGATTGTGAACTATGAAAAAGTTTTCCAACACAAGACCACCAGTGATGGGTTCGTTCCTTTTTTTTTTTTTTTTTTTAAAAACACAATAGCGCCTAATGCACTACAGGATTACTGCACCCTCATGTCTCTATGGAGATGTGCGAGGGGCAGGGAAGGGAAGGG
>JAUJYS010006374.1:0-10372 GCA_033995665.1 Melogona broelemanni | reverse complement strand
ATCTCCATAGAGACACGAGGGTGCAGTAGTCCTGTGGTGCATTAGGCGCTACGGTGACTTTAAAAAAAAAAAAAAAATTAAAGATATCGGAATATCACCGTCATAAACGAAAGTCCACAACACGTGTTTACAATGTCGTGTGGCGAAACTATTAAAATTGTTATATTCCCGGCAATATTGGGCAATTACTGGACAATATTGGGCTGCCATAGAATGCCAGGCAATTAGGATTTGTTACATTCAAAAGGGTACCAGTTCTTGTCAATGTTCCAGTTAACATGTCGATCTTGAGAACTGCCACGTAATTGCCGATCTTGTTTGCTGCAAATAGCCATGATCCATCTGAAGATATGGTAATATCGGAAATTGGGTCGTTGAAGACGTTTAGAAAGTCGACTGATTTCAATGCCCCTGTTAGGTTTGCCAGGTTGACCTGGAAAATGCCAATATATGGTTGCAAATAAATGTTGCTGTAGACGAACAATCCTTTCGGGTGTGTGATGAGCTTTGATCTGGCCGCGGTCTCTTTTTGGGTGGTATTTGGAGGAATGGCTGACAAAGTTTGCATGGTAGTGTTGCTCCATTTCTTGGTTATCGGGTCGAGGCGGATGACGTAAATTTGTTGAGTGAATTCGGCCAGCACTGCCATGTAGTAGCCTAGTCCGAAAAAGCAAATAGACGTGGGATAGGAACGTTTAGGTAACAGGGTCTCGAATTCAAGCTTTGTTAGAGTACCTTTGGCCTCATCAAGCTTGTAGTATAAAACCTTACTTTGCTCGTAGTTAGCCATAGTAATGATGACCATCTTTGATATAAGATTTGAGTGGTATTTGATCATGGTGGAGATACTAGGAAATTCGATATCGATTTGTTTTTGGTCAGTTAGGTGGTCTATCGAGCCATTTGAATTCAATTTGTTGACTACTACCGAATTCATTTTAGCGAAAATGCCAATTATGTAGCTTCCTGATGTACTCAGCGCAAAATGGCTGAAATAGCCATTGTTCTCTTTGATCGTCTGTAACAAATCCAATTTCCCACTACATAGGTCCCTGGTGTAACATATCAATTTGTTGTCTGCATCGATGGCGTATAGGACGCTGCCACATTCGTTCAGTTGCATTAATGTCAAGGATTGAGATTCCACTTGTGGAACGTTTTTGGTAAATTTCTGGTTGATGTTCAGCTCGAAAAGGGTGATCGCATCAGATGTTGTGGCGCTTCCTACGAATAGGGTGGGTTTGTTGTGCTCTGTAGGAAGAAAGGACAGGAAATCAACAGTTGAACCAAGTCACTGATAATTATTGGGTCACTCAGAAAAGTCTTCAAATTTGATCTAGAAAATATTCGTTAGATGGCAAATACGATTATGAAATTTTTATCATAGCTACTTTTTTGTTTCATGGGAGATTTCCAATCACTGTTCCAAAAATAAAAATAAAACCATTTTTTTTTCGATTTACTATGGACTATGAAAATGTTTATCGATTTACTTTTTTTAATTTTTGTTGAATCATGGGAAGTTGATGTTACAAAATTAATCAAAAGGTGCGGCCTCCGTGGTTCAGTGGCTATGGTCATCGACTACAAAGCGGATGGTCCCGGGTTCGATTTCCGGCGCGGGCTTTCGTTTATTCGATTCTGTGGTACTGGAATGTGCCCCTCATATATCGCCGCAGCGACGCGAGGGGTACAATAACCTCCTGTAGTGTTATTCACTACAGTGATTAAAAAAAAAAAAAAAATTCCTTTTGCTAGTTCCTGGTTTATACATGGACTTAAAAACCCACCAGGCGTCGCCCGGGATAAGGATCATGGATTTTTTTTACAAATTGGGAATTGACTTCCATAATGTTATTCAAATATTTAAAAAATATAGTTTAAAAATCTCCCTGCAAATTACCCCACCCCCCCGCAAATAGTCAAATGTAAAGTTAGTAAACAAAATGCTATTTTGGAAAGTACTAAAAAAAGTGCAAAAAAAATTAAAGTGTCTCTCGGGAAGTAAACTCAAAATGGGTAACCACCAAAAGTACAGCCGTTTAGTTCAGTCGGTAATGCTTCCGACTACGGTGCGGCGAACCCGGGTTCGATTCTCGGTTCGTGCTCTCCTTTATTCCATCCCGGAGAACTGGTGCACTACCACAAAATGGTGATATTTAATGATTGCCAATCAATGATTAAAAAAAAGTACCGGTACACGCTAACTGCCCATTAATTGTGCGAAGCCCGGACAGTTCTTAAAAGTTTTGGTCCGGAAAATCCGGCAACCAGATAGACGACAGCAACCTCGATATAGCAACTCTAGCGAAAACGAGACACCAATGCCTATCATCGACGAGACAACCACCTATTAGCCAGGCTATATTGCCAATAGGTAGTTTAGTAGTACCGTTTTCCCCCCAAGATTACAAAAAAAAAACCCGCATTCTCAGAGCCCGCGCTTGGCGCACGCATCAATTTGGCCGCACGACAGGCACGCATCAAAACAACCCAACAAAAACAAAATTAAAAAACGCCAAACTGGCGCCATTGAAATTAACCGCACCTCGTGCGTGTATACGCATGGTGAGGCAACCTTGACTCAATTCCTCCGCAGACCCCCATGCCAAACCAATAGAGGAGGTAAAAAGTCTGGCGTGCACAAATCCTATTAATCCTAGTCAGGATGTATCGGTGGTGTAGTGGAGAGCGTTCTCGCCTACTATGCACGTGATCGCGTTTCGAATCCCCGTCCAATACCTCCCACATTTTTCGATAGAAAGATAATTGATATTTTTCCTTCGGAATGGAAGTAAAAGCCGTGAGACCCGTGCCAGTACGTTGCCAGGTATAAGTTAAAGTTCCCTAGCGAGGTCGACGCCTAGTCTAGGTAATTTTATCAGCCCGAATACGTGAGGAAGTCTCCCTAACAACAGTTTGAACAAAAAAAAATATAATATCGAAATCGCCAAGGTTTTCGAATCGAGCTGACAAAGTTGAACTCGATCCACAATTTTCCATTCGTTTTAAAAAGAAGCAGAAATTGACATGTGCGCGATCCTCTAATATCTCATTAGGCTCGGTGTCGTAACCTAGACTACGCGTAATAGGATTCGCCAATAACCGCTTCAGCCGTGCCGGCAAACGCAGACGAAGTGATGTGTGTTATGCCTTTGCCGTAGTTCGCTCACGCTCATGTACGTTACGTACATATTTGTCGCAATTATGGTGGGGCTTGGCACTCATTGAGTCGGCAGTTTTGTGCTTTCGGCATGACCGGCTATTAGCGTTCACATCCTCTGCGTTTTGCCGTGACGTTTGGTCAAGCGTTTTTTTTTTTTTTTGGTTTGGCCTGCCAGATAACCTTCGCAGCGAAACAGCTGCCTGTGGTAATAGTGCTTGGGTGCTGCACGCAGCTGTGAGCTGTCTGATTTTCTTTGACTTCTGTTGGGTGTTGATTAAATTTTATCCTACGGGATATTTTTATGGTTATCCAATGGAGTGATTTGGATTAAGAGAGGTGCCGGTGGTACAGTGGCTAGCGTGTTCCTCTTCTATGCCCGTGATCGCGGGTTCAATTTCCGACGGAGACCACCAGAATTTTTCGGGCGAGATAAATCGGTAACACGCCTTTTTTCGGAATGGATGTAAAGTGCTCTATCTACTGAGTAGATCAGAATCCTAAGCTAGGAATTATCACAAAAATAAATCAAAACATAGAAAAGTGAAAAACACAACCGACTACAAGCATGGGCTTTAACATCGTTTGTGGATCGCTAGGAAAAAATACGAATAACGCGAAATATCATGTCTCACACAGGGGGGGGGGGAGGGTAATAGTTGCAATACGTATAGAATTAGTAGTAAAAATAGGACATCTGCTGTTCTTTCGAGTACAGATTATAATTGTAATCCAACGTTGTGATTTTATATTCTAATTTTAGGTTAGTTTTCCAATGACTCAATTCGACCTTATTCCCGGCTAACAAATATGTGAACTTTATTTTTAGCTCCATATCTGATTGAACTATAAGATTCGAGGCAGTTGTTTTGTTTTTCGTCAATTATCTTGCTCTTTATCAAAAATCTAGTTTCGTTAATTTGCTATCAGGTTAGATCGGTGGCCTCTCGCTACTCTCGAGGATGTGATTTTTTTCATTTCCTGATCTCTACGAAAAGTCTTAGTGCGAATTTGGCGAGCCCCACCATTTTCAAGACGCTACTTATCTCTGTAATTAATTTGTGTGCACAATATGATATCGTCGCTATGTAGGAAGGTTGTCGGTAACAAACCTACGTTCTTGAATATAGAGACGAAAAAAATAATTATAGCTGCCAACTCAATTAAACATCTTTCTCTCTCGACCAAATCTAATATTAGTATCAGTATAATCATAACAGCGCTTAAGCCTGCCCCAAGGGCAGGCAAAAGTTTTTCTCATCGTGTTATCGAAGCTCTACATCACAGGTTCGAACCCCGTATGTCTCCGAATTATTTTTTAAATTTCATTTGAAAATGCTTGATGAAGACATGGGATCAGAGTCAGACAGACAGGTACTGAGCCCGAAATAATTGATAGTGCGAATATGTACTTTTATTTTGCATTTGACTTCATTCTTTCCCTGTTCCCATACCTTCATTGAGCATATTCTTTGTGATTAATATAATAACATTAAAATATTTAATATATTTTTTTAAATTCTTTATTACAATTGTCGGTTATCTCGCCTGGTGAAGAATAAATATTTTCCAAGTAGTATGCTGTTATTATTTTTATTCTACTATTCAAAGTCTCACGGGTAGTGTAAATACTCGTATTTGCTCATCTATGGAGACCGCCTCTGCCCACTAAATTCCTGAAACTTGACCAGAGAAATTGACACTTAAAAAAAGTGATCCAGTTTTATTTTTCGCACGTACTCCTTGACTTGCCAAGGTCCATCATCGCATATATATTACCGGTCGTCGATTCGATTGGTTATACCCGAAACTTGTAGTGCTGTATTTTTTAACGTGGAAGGTCGCTCTTCCAAATTGCCATGACACACTTTATTTGGTCTAGTCCAGTAGTAGTAGAAAATCTAGTCCACCTTCGCGAATACGGCTTTATGTATACAGTAATGCGCCGTTTGTTTTTATTATGTAGGTTATATCGGATTAAACTACTTGAATGTGTCAACGGTGATAATCGCTTAAAGATAAACTGTTAAATAAACTGTAAAAAATAAGTGCTGGTATTTTAGTAATTGGTTCGGCGGCGATAAGTGGCCAAAATATATTTTGCGGGTTCGTCTACCATTTTTCGTGGCGATACAGTGTGTGGTGGGTCCCCACCGGGTTTGATCAAATTACGCGGACGAAACACCTGTCAACCTCCGGTGCGCTTAGTTTGTTGAAGCATTCGCATGTCGTTGTTTGTGGCTCCGCGTTCTGTCGTGTGCGCGCCTCGGCACTCGGCTTTGAAGAGACAGAGTAGTTTGTAAGTGGAGATTGCATTTGTGAACTTTGAAAGCACGTGTGCTTCAATTTAACGTAATGTACTGTGGCTGCGAGGGACTTCTAATGATCTGCTAGAAGCGAAAATACTATGTTTAATGTATGATACCCCTTCGGAATCGTTTGAGTGTTTTCAAATTAGCGATGCCCACCTGGAAAGTCAGGAAGGTCAAGGAAGTACAATTCGTCGTAGCCCAGTCGGTATTGCAACCGGCTGTGGTGCGGCGATCTCCGGTTCGATTCCCGGCGTTGGCTCTCGTTTATCCGAACCCGGGGTACTGGTGACAATTCGCCCCTCGTACATTGTCATAGCAACAGGAGGGGTACATAAAAAATTTGGTCAGGGGGAAGTCCAGAAGGGAATAAAATCAAGGATATTTGTTAACAAAATTTTAATTTTGTGAATTGTTTTAACCGATGTATTTAAAAAAATCGCTGTGTGCGCTCTTATTCCTAAATTACACTCATGAAAAATGCGTGTTTTGTTCAATAAAGCTAGGGAGATATCATTTTGGACATCCAAAAATATCTGGGGACAATAATTCGTTCATGAGAATGTCGTAGAAAATTTTAATTTTGGTCATGAAGAGTTTGGAAAAACTGATATTCATTTTATTTCCAGTATGAACCCTGCTATATCCGCGTGGTGAATGGAAATTGTCAACATACCGTTTCGAAATATTTTTTTGCTTTTAATATAGTTGCGCTAGTTGCTTTCAAGTTTATCTGAATCCTCATACGAAATCATTTTTATCTCGTTTCAGAAATGGGACGAACGTAGAGGGCGCCACCCACAAGCAGGTGGTCGATCTGATCAAGAACGGCGGGGACGTGCTCACGCTTACAGTCATATCGGTAACATCCAGGGTAAGTTCCGACGGTTGCCTGCAAATATTTGTGCCAAACGCTCCTTAACTATTGAAATAAAAAACAAACTTATTTATTGAGCGGCGTGCGCTTGCCAAATACGGTTTGACGTAATATGTCAACAAAGAGGCATGAGCACTGTTTTGAGAGCAGCCATTTGGAGTGGGTTGGCCGGCGTTAAACAAAGAGCCGTGCCCACATTGTGAAAGTTAAAAATGCAAAACAAACTATACGTCATGTGACAGCAACGGACCATGTTCATTGTACATGCACGTAGATGTTTGTTGTTTTTTTCCAGCGGTTTTTTTGATTGTTTTTATTGTTGACTTATACTCAACGCGGTCTGTTGTTCAGTAAGCAAGTTCTCCGCGTTTTTATAAAAAAAAATATGATTTCTTTTTTTCAGGATGCAGCCCGGTTGGAGCCAAACGATGAGGCCACCGGCTACTCGTACTTCGACTATAGCGAGAAGCGATCTTTACCCATTTCTGTACCAGATTATAAGTATGTGGAAAAGGGCGGAGATAGGTTTGTGGTGAGTGTCCATACTCTTGATCCACTGGATCTTGGCATGACTAATATTTTTCTCGCCGAGGTGACTTTCATCGCACATTAGCCAATTATTCAATTGTAAAATTAATATTTTCAAGTGAACACTCATTATTGAGCGTTCACTCAGTGAATATCGCATTTATTATCGTTGAAAATGACAGGATTCCTAAGCACCTGTAAAGTAGGAGAAATTAATTTTGGTCGGGAAAAGTCTGGGGAAATCGTTCAAATGTTGGAAAATTCAGAGGAAGCCAGTAAAAATTCTGAACATGATTGCAATATATTTTTTTGTGTGTGTTCTAAGTAAGTTTATGGACACCTGTCAAAAAAAAAATCGCGCCGCCCGTGTTCGTGTGATGTGATGTTTATAAATTCTAAAATTAATTCGCGCAGAATCGCGCTGCTCGTGCTGTTTCTTTTTCTTATGTGTGACTTGATATTTAAAAAAAAATCGCTTTGCGCGTGCTGTTTCTATTTTATATGTATGCAATTAAAAAAAAAAAACGCGTTTCGCGCGACCTTTCCTTTTGCATATGTGTCTCAATTAAATAAATTCGCGTAGTGCTCTTTTTTCCTTTTTCTATGGGTTACAACTAAACGACTTTCGCGCCCCGTGCATCCTTTATTCTGTTTTTATTGTGAGGAAAAATGTTTGCCGGCTGTAATTTGTTCTTTAAAAAAATAGGGAAAAGTTTTAAGTTTGGTCAAAGGTTGGTTCGTGAGAAAAATAAAGCCAGGATAACTTGATTTTCAGTACATTTCTATACATATATTTTTGTACATTTGCTGCAGGTATTTAATATTTATATGGCTGGCCGTCACCTGTGTTCGAGGCGGTACCGGGAGTTCACCAATCTTCATAATAATCTAAAGCGAGAGTTCGGCGACTTCAATTTCCCCAAGCTGCCCGGCAAATGGCCGTTCGCTCTATCTGAGCAACAGCTGGACACGCGACGAAGAGGAGTGGAACAGTATCTCGAAAAAGGTTGGAGCCATTAACAAATGACGCTAACAATGTTCTATTTGTCTTTTTTGTTGACTTACAGCGAAGATACTCGTTCTTTAAAAAAAAATTTAATCATGTTTACGTTTTATTTTATCGCTTTTAATTCTTGTAAATCATTTTACAATTTTCAGTATGTGCAGTTCGAGTCATTGCCGAGAGCGATACTGTCCAGGAGTTCTTAACCGATTCCGACGACGAACAGGTGAGTTAAAGTAGCACAGCTTTGTTATTTAAGATGTCTTAACACTGGAGGGTCGGATACAAAAGTGACGCATTTTTTTTATACAGGGTGGCAGTTCAGCCCAAGTGGACATGAAAGTCCTTCTACCAAATAAAGAAACCGTGACAATAACAATCAGGAAGTATAGCATGACCGATGAAGTTTATAGGGTAAGTTTACAACATGTATTGACAAAGTGTGTACAATAGTATTTGTTTGCAAAATGGTGTTCCCCATCCCTAACTGTCCAAAGATCAATCATTTGGTTAAATGGTTCGCTCGTTTTTTTGTTTTCAATACCAAACAGTGTCCAAAATATAGAAATGACTACAAGAATGCAATACTATTGTGTCGTTTCATGTGGTTACTTTTCCACAATTTGTCACAAATTTACCATATTTTTTTAATTTACTAACGCGGGTCGTTTTGTTTGCAGATTGTGGTCCACAAGATTGAATTAAATGAAGAAACTGCACGGATATTTGCCCTATTCGAAATTGTGGACGACAACTTCGGTGAGTTCATTCTTCATGTCTCTATATCAATATGTTTTTATTTTATAGCGACCAGTTATTTCACGTTTAACATTTTAAATCGGACCACTCTCTGTGTGTTCAACGCGTCCTAACTTGGCGTTCGTCTTTTTTCCCCCTGTTCGCCTAGAGAGGAAGCTCCAACCAAACGAATTTCCGCACAACCTGTACATTCAGAACTACAGCACGGCGACATCGACCTGCCTGCGAGTTCGCAAATGGCTCTTTAGCCTCAACAGGGAATTGCAGTTCAACCACGACGATCAGGCGCTAACCTTTTTTTTCTGGCAGGTACGTCAAACAATTCGAAAACCAGTTCCTCAAAAAAAAAGGAACCAATTCCCGTTCCAGTTCTTTAAAAAATGAAAGGAACACAGGCGTTCCTAAGTTTCTGAAAAAAGGAACCAGTTCCCAGGAACGGAACTTTTCCGTTAATTATTTGAGGTTAATGGTGCTTTTTAAATACGCTCGTATAAGTTTAGTCCTACCCAACACTTCATTATCTTTCAGTATATGCCGTCATCCAATAATGTCTTGAACCAGGGTCATTTGAGTTTGACATTATTTGTTAACCGCTGGAATGTTTGTTATTTGTTGTTGTAGCTGTAACTGACTGACTCATTATATTGTCTTTGACGAATTGTGCTTGGCAGGCCATCGATGATGTCAACCGTGGACAAATCAAGTCGTCCGACAAATTATACGAATTGAAGGCGCTGCAGGACTCCTCCCGAAAAATGGAGGTTAGTTTTGTCGACGGGTCAGAGATTTTTAAAACGTGTTTTTAGACTGCATCGTTGAGTTGGGGTCGGCGAAATACTCCCTTGAGCTATCAGAATTGCAATTTTTGATGTGGTTGAACTTCACCTTGTTTCAGTATCTCAAGTTGGCCCGCAGCATCGATGGCTACGGCGAAATTTCATTCCCCCACTGTGTCTGCGATTCGAGAAAGGAGGGCCACGTCATACCCACCGTCGGCATTCGCAGTTTTAAACTCCAGGCGTGCAAAGATGACGGCACTCTCGAGGTTGGTTTCTCAAATAGGTCCACCGATGTTCCTGTTCTTTGTCAGGCTGACTGTCCGCATTTGATGTGTAAATTAAAAAAAAAAATGTTCCAAAAGTCAGCTTTTTTTAAATTACAAAACGCATCATTTTTCAAATTACAAAACGCAACTTTTTTATTACGGAGAATTATTACCTGAAAAGATAAGGATATGAATTTTTGTCAGGGACAATCGTCCAAACGATGGAAAAGTCAGGGAAAGTTCTGAGCAAAATGGTTTTTTTTTATTATTATTTGTGTAAATTTTTATTTTACACTTAGGAAAAACAAAATTCTCGTTGTGTCGCCCTTTCCTTGTTTCTCTATGTTCCTTATTATTATTATTATTATTTTTAATTTCGTGCGACGCGGGATTTTTATTTACTTTTCTATGTGTTTCTTAACCTTTTTTAAATGACGTAACTATGGAGTACATGCTGTTTCTTTATGCAGAAAATTGCACTCCTGAGCAATTCAGAAAGCTGTGTAGAAAGCCAGGTTTTAGCATTTTGATCATGTTCAATTGTCTGGTGACAATAATATTCTCTTGATAAACTCATGGAAAATTTTGAGTTTGGTGGGGTAACATTTTAATGTTAAATAAATTGTGCGAACGCACGACGAAGTCAGATATGGTTAATAAAATTTTGAAAATGATTTTGCGAATACTA
>JAUJYS010006373.1:0-10372 GCA_033995665.1 Melogona broelemanni | reverse complement strand
AAAAAATCGAAGGAAATACACAAATATATAAACGATTGCAGGCATGTCCCTCAACAATCGAAAATATAAATATATATATGTTCAATTATACAAATACACAACCGACCACAAGCATGGGCCTTAACATCGATTGCGAAAAATATAATTGCTTAATATTTGATGTTAAGGCCTTGCTTGTGGTCATTTGTTGTCTATAATTTTTCTATTTTTACAATTGTTTTTATTTTGCGCAACGAAACACACGGTTGATCAACAAATACGTTTCACAACCTGGCGAGTACATTTTCGTCCACGATTGACAACACTAAGATTTCCAGGATAGTGTGTAGCTAGACTACTTTTCCGGATCGTGTCGGTTGTCCCTTGACAACTCTCCCCCAACCCCCGAGCTTAGACAAACCCTCCTCCCAAGCTTAGGCCGACCCCCCCAAGCTGCATAAGCAAGCTAGCTATAGTGGTGAAGACTTGGACCGGGTCCAAATATCGAATATGGAGCAAAGGCCACCGCGCAGGAAGAAGAAACGTACACGTTACCCCGGTCGCGAATCCACTGTAAGCACGTTCGGCTTAAGCGTAAACCGCACGCTCATAATAAACACGACGGTTCAACTATAACATCACTCCAAAAGTAATACCCCACAATTTTTTTTAACTCTTTACAAAATGACTTGTCTTTTTACAGGTGGTTCTTATCTTTCCACTACAAAATTTTTAAGCTGCCAGGTCAATCAAGATCGTGTATTGTCATGAAAATGCAAAACATTCAGGATCCTTTACCACTTAAGACTACTTTTTTTGTTAAACTGAATGACTATTCGTGAACAAGATTTTAAGATTTTGACCGTGATGCATACGTGGTATCGTTCCGAGGTGGCTTACGAGCGTTGAAATTGACGCAGATCGTGAAGAAAACTGAAGTTATGTAGTGGAAATATACATTAATTGTCTGTAAAAAAAATCAGCCATATTGGATGAAGATAAAAAGTATTAAAAAAATGTGAGGCATTATTTTTGGAGTGGCCCGAGTACATAAATTATCTAGCGTGCTATATATACAGGGCTGGCTGGGCGGAAAGTGAAAGTGCAAATACCGTGAAGCACGACTCTATAGAGCGACCCAGACATGACGCTGGCATAAAAACAATAATTTCATTTTTTTACCAGCCAGAAGCGAACCAATTCGAGAAAAAAAAAAAATTCATCCGTTCTGAAAATTATCTAGCAGATCGAAAGCTCGTGTATTTTGTTCCTGTACCTGATGAATTAAAAGCGTCTTGCTATATCCGGTTTGGAATTTTGATTGATTTATAAATTAGTTAAATATTTGATGAACTCTGCCTCCGTGCACAAGACCAACAGGGAATGACAGCAAAATACGTTGCTAAATAACCGATTGGAGAAGAAAAATAATTTAATAAAACAAAAACGGTGATCAAAATAGAAATATAACGCATTTGGGTACAAGAAAATTAAGCATTGGAATTCGTGGCTAAATGTACAGGACAATGCTAAAGAAAATTTGTCGTGACTCGTCTTATTTCAACAGTCGATAAAAAAAAATCTTACAAACATATAATGAAACAGGAGCTATATTCGGTGGCATAGTGGATAGCGTTCTCTCCTTGTGTTCGATTACCGATCAAGACCACCGGGGTTTTCCGGGTTTAAAAAAAAAAAAAACTTGCGCCTTTCGGAAAAATGTTGTTCCATGCTGAATCCTCAAGGGTGGATCCTGCAGTCTGGCTATTCCAGCTGCATCCCTCTTCCCTTTCCTTCCCTGCCCCTCACATATCTCCAAAGAGACACGAGGGTGCAGTATTCCTGTAGTGCACTAGGCGCTACGGTGAATTAAAAAAAAAAAAAAATCTGTATGAGATTAATTCACCTGGTGAGTTGTACCGTGGTCGTCCCCTTCTTCTCCATCCGCTGATTTTCATAGCTTGAGTGACGTTTCCGGAGAACCCGGAACCGTACACTCTAAGCTTGTTCCGCTGTCTACGCACTCTTCTAAGCTTGTTTCGTTGTCTACGCACTCTTCTAAGCTTGTTTCGTCGTCTACGCAAACGTTAAAGCTTGTTCCGTGGTCTACACAATCAGTTGTTACAGTCTAGCTAATGCGGTAATTTTAGATTTTCTCGTCATTTCTCACTTTGATGAAATTATCGCATATATTGTTCGTTGTCGTCTCATTAAAAAAAAAAAAAAAGATTTTTTTTTTTTTATAAAAGAGAGTTTGCCTGTTCGACTTCTCCTTCGGAGCTGCACCCGAACGATTATTTCCCTTTGATTTTCGCAGATATCTGCGATTTTAAGACCAACAGTGCAGACTCGGCGTCTGATCTGGGGATCTCAGTAGGATAAGTGTCTCGCCTTTATACGGACACGAGTAAACATTTGGTGGATGCTTAATGTACAACTGCCCGAATACGCTTAGAATGAGCACCAATTAGAGCGGTGGATAATGGCGGTGACGGTGTGGAGAGATAGAGAGAGTTCTAGTGCGGAGCTTGCGCCGCGAGGACCTGACTGGTGGAGGAGGTCTGGCTCCATATATATACCGTAAGTTGGCGAAAGCTTATTTGTACCTAGCTGTCTTCAAGTGCCCGGTAGCGACTCGGGCTTGTTGTGCGCAGTCTCTCGGGCTATACCGGGGTTTCTAAACAAGCCATAAACTCTCGGTTCTCGCGCCCACTCTAGCCAAGGCACGCTTGGGTCGAACAGACAACACACTAGCGTCTTCTTACCTTGGAGAGTTTGTCCGACGTAATTAAAGTATTTTTCGAGGGTATCGACGGAAGCTGGTCGGGCCTCTCTCTCGCTCGCTGTTTACTTTAGTTTCTTTCAGTGCGTGCGGCGGGAATCGTCGAGTTGAATGCTGTTCGGTAATTGGGGGACGCGGGGGTGGGTACGAAATCAGGGATAAATTCGTGCTCGGCTGGATAGAGGGAGAAAAGGAGAGAGAGGCTGATCTTGTTCGAGCGAAATTAGCGATCGCCGAATCAGAGTAATCGGTAATTCCATTAACCAAAATCTGGCTTGACTAACGAGCGTTTAATGTTCTAGTGAGCAATTTTCTTCGCTACTCAAGGTGTTTTGGCGCTTACTGTACGGAGTGCATTATGCTGGGCTAGTTTATGTACATGTTTCTAAAATTCGAGGGTTTGTACTACTTGTACGTTAGCGATTACAAGTTTCAGCCCATCGTCTTAATTTTTTATGTTTTCTATTACAAGGCAACCTTTAAATTGTGTTAAAAATAGCTTGTCTTAAAAATGTGGCTCTAAAAATTTAAATTGTCTTCAAATTCCAATTAAATAATGTAGCTATTTTTTAATTATATTTCGGAAATTTTTATCAATTGAAAAATATGTATTCCTATTTTATTCCAAAATTACATTGTTTAGTTAATTAATATAATTCGTGTTTGTAGTATTTAATATTGAATATTGTTTATTTAGTTAATACATGAAGATATGTATCCGGGTTCGATTCCCGGCTGGGGCTCTCGTTTTTTGATCCCGGGCTACTTGTTAAAATGTGTCCCCTCTACGAATGTTCAAGTGTTCAGATGAATAAAGAATTAAAAAAAAAAAATCTCCTGTAGTGGTATCACTTCAGTAATGTCGAACAATCTTGATTATAAAAAATAACAATATTAGTACTGTTAATTACGAGTATTTAATGTACCGGTACGAGTACATTCGCAAATATAATAATTTATTTAGTGATGTTTGGCTATTCGAAAACTAGACATAAATTTAAATAAACTCGTTTAATTTTTGCCATCATATTTTTATACCACAGTATCATTTAATGTTTTCTAAGGATATATCCTCAATTTCTATACCGAAACTGTACATGGTTGTAGTCAAGTTGCTTCGAACGTATTCTAGACAACCGTCTTGTCGGTTTATGCTCGCATTTTTTTATTTGCCCAACACGTTTATTTTTTCCTAGAATATCCAATTAATTCGTGATTCGCTTCCTGTGTCTAGCCTCTGGCATATTTTTTTTTTCAAAAAGAAGTACTCGCGATTGTTACAAGTATATCGCCCACCCGCAAACTAGCGCGCGCGTGGTACAGCTATTGTCGTTTGGACTAACCCTAAACCTAAACAATAGCAACTTGTACTGCCTCGCTATTTGTATACATTGGTAATAGATGACTGGGTATTATCTGTCTAGGGATGCCTTCTGCGCAGCAGTTCTATAAATTCGCCGGAGGATTGTCATTAGTTTTTTATGGTAGCATAGCGGGCGCACTTTTATCTGGCGCTACTGAGAATGGACGACGGTTGAATCAGTACATCGGATAAGAGGAAATTAATTTGGTCAGAGTCAATGCATAAAACATATTTCATAACTATCTACATGTATAGCGTGCGGCCCAGAATCCTCTAATATTCGTGAAATTCGGCAAATTTTCTGCCAACTTTAATAAACTTTTATGTAAAGATTTTGAATATTGAACACAAATATAGGTAATGGAATTGGAAATGCAAATTTGTGTCGGAAAATTTCTTTCGACAGTTTCTTTTGAAATCTGCTCCTTACATATTTCCAACGCGTCACGAGGGGTACATCGTGTTGTGATATTCACTAAAGTGATCAGGAATAATAAAAGTTCCTAGTAATACGATTATTTACAAATATTGTTGTCCAGTTGGCTTCTGGTTATGGCAACCAGTTGGCTTCTGGTTATGGCAACATTTTTGTGTAATATATCGACTGCTGGCTGCAACAATTCTATTAGATAAGTCAGTCACCCATTGTTTACTCCGTTTTCTACAAGGTAAATATCATTGAAAGATGATTACCGAGTTTATAGGCTGTTAATGTATTGAGAGAAAAAGGATCCCAAGGCATGTGATTCTGGCCATTCTGCAGAACGTAAACAACAAGATTTGTAACAAACCCACTCGACTCCGATACGCTCTCTCATTTGTTTTCCCAGTATTGTTCCCTGCGCATCCACTTAGCGAGGGAGATGCGGGTGTGGGTTATACGCGGTCATCGCTCCACGGAGGGTTTTCGATGCATAGAGTTTGGAAAGCGGCTCGTATATTATAGCCAGCGAATGACCATTACAGTCAGCACCTTTTTTTTCCCTTCATCCTCCTCTCTCTCTCTCTCTCTCTCTCGCTCTATTCCATCGCGCTGCATTTCCTTTCATTCACATTTTTCTATTTTGTCCGGGTATAAAAAAGGCGAGTCCATAAGATGGCTTTTAAAAGCTTAGCGATGTTAGAAGAAAAATGTTCTGGCACACTTTGGTGAGACGATTTTACCGACCCCGACACTATCACCCCGGTGACCGCAGGGACCCTGCCCGCCTGTGCTGACCGAACACCGTGGGTAAAACGACTGACCGGTAGGTAGCCCGCGATTGCGTCGCTTGTGTTGAAAAGATGGAAGAAAAAAGGGAGTGTCAAAAACGGAACAGCGTCACTGGTGTGGAGCAACTCGCGGCTATTTGCTCCACTTACGGAAGAAGTTTGCGATCAAGTGTCTGTGCCAAGCAAGGTAAGGACGAGAAAAGAGGGAGATACATCTTGTATTTTCATTCACAAACTATTTATTTTGTTTGGATAATTTTGAAGATTAATTTGTTACTAATAGACAAAAAATTCTATTCGCAAACTGAGCTTTCGCTCCCATTAGTGTCCCTTTTAAAGAGGAACAAACATTCGCGACAACAAGTGACGCTGTCCCGATTTTGATACTCCCTTTTCCCTTACATCTTGTCACAATTGCGGTATACACATGGAACCGGACAGTGGGCCGTCGAAGCGTATGCGCGCTCCCGTCCGTGTGCTAATAGAGAAAGTCCCCCGAAAAGCTTTTCGGTTCTTATTCCTTCGATGCCACGGCGTGGAATGCAGGGGACGAACTATTGACCACCTAATGGGTCCCTCGTTATATTTTTGGAGGTTATACATTGGCGACATTAGCGCCAGTCGTGGTTGTGTTAGTGTTTGTTACTTCTGTTAGCCATCTGGTTTAGCTCCTATGAACGTGTGACATTTTTGATGTTTGTTGATTGTTTCGTTGCGTACAATGGAACACACAATTACATTAGTTACAATGGAATACACGACAGTGGAAGTGATATTCATTGTTTGGGCTATAGATGATGTTCTGCTTGGAAGAATATTTGAGCGTGATTTGCTTGGTGTTGACTGTTTTGTGCGATTGTTGGCTAATTCGTCTGCTTGAATTAGCCATTAATATGTTACACACATGTACACAGTGTTTTTATTTTAGTTTACACCATATTATTACAATAATAGTTTACGTGTAAGTATTATTGGCAAATTTAATCATATTTTTATAAATGTTGTTGTAAAATTCTTAAAATGTAAAATGTTGTTGTAAAACTCTTGTCAAATTAAATGAAAAAAATAGTATTGTTATTTCCATAGTATTGTTAAATAAAATACCTGTAATATTTTTTTATAAATATTAATAGTAAATATTAAAAGGATAATCCGTTAAGCGGGGATCCTTTTCCATAATCCATTAAACGATAGAACATCCATTTTGTAGAAAAGGCGCACGTAGATATTGTCCTTGCCCGAAAAATTCCTGATGTGTCGGTCTGGAATTGAACCCGTGTCACGGGAATTGTAGTTCGACGCACTAACCACTGCGTTACAAGACACCCAATAAATAATACATTCGACAGCGAATTATTAACAGATTTGCTGTTTTCTTAAACTAGCCAAGTTTAAGGACATTACATAATAAAACGAAACGTAGTTAAGCTTGAAACTTCAAGGATAAAGAAATAACATCATTGCGAAATGACTAAGTATCAAAGTCCCTACGCATTAGCCTCGAACTACAAATCTGAGACACCATGGATGGATTCTCTATGGGAATAGTTGGTGTTGCAGAACCTAACTTTGACGGTAACTGCGACGCCGCGCGGGGCGCGCCTAATTTAATTCCTGTCGTTAGTTTTTCTTGGCGGCGGAGGCGAAATAAAAAAAAAAGCGGTAACTTCATTTTGCATATACGCACTTATCTTATTACAATATTACTGGCACGTGTAGATACAACAAACAATTAGCAAGAAACGCCCGTAGGCCTCGTACCCAGATTTTTCCTTCTCACTCTCACGCTTTCTCTCTCTCTCTCTATACATACGACTAGGCCTTTTCCCTCCACGATTGGAGGAAAAGTGCTGCATTGCGCCTGCACTGATTGTGCGCGTATGGTTTTTGTACGCTCGGCGGATTTCAATAACCCACCGCCCCCACACCCACGCTCTGTATTGGACGACGCCCGTCCACGTGGAAACACGCTATACACCGCGATTTATAACTTTAGGAACCTCGCCATAACTCAGCTGAAAATGACCGGGCTGTTGTGGAAATTTGGCACAAATTATATTAGAGTATGAGTGACTTTAAAGTTTTTTTTAATTTTAAATTTTCCGCTACCGAATTTTGCATTTTAGATGTGGCGCTTCGTTGGCAACTGGCGCGCACTGCATCGTCTGCTCTCTGCTGTACATAATGGTGTTCACCGAGGTAGACAAAATTGCGATCCAATTTCTGTGACAAAATTATTAGTTATGGTGCGAAAAGACTGATCAGAATAGCTCAAAGGTGGGCATTTATTTACTCCATATTTGTGCTAAGTTTCATAATAATTCGTTCATTTTTAGCAGAGTTATGGAGCTACAGTGGGGGTTCCTAAATTTACGAATCACGGTGTAGACAGATCCGGATGGGCCGTCCGGCTTGAAGATCGGCCGCGTTTCCCCATAGATGGCGCTACCAAATCGAATGTACGTGTATAGATGGGGAGGGGGTGGTCTGGGCCGAGGAGATGAACTGGGAGTCGAAACAAGCTTCCTGCATGGCAAAAACCGATCATCTGAATTAACCCGCGGCCATAAACAGCGCCGTTGCTCTGACGTCACGGCCATCCATGAGACGTCTCTTTGCGGAGGCGATAAGGAAACCGCGAAGGAAAACAATAGAACCGCAAGCTCCGGTTCAAATAGAGCTTATCTGATAAAACGTTGTTCTGGTTAGCACAATCGACCAACAGTAAGTAATCAGTTTATATATATATATATTTTTTTCGAGTTTCCTTTTGAGGAAAATAAAGAGTTGGGAAGTATTTTTATGCGATATAGATTTTTCAATTTCACTTTAAATCGGCGAGATTGTTTGAAGATTTTTGGAGCGTATTGAAATTATGTCGTACTACTTTTTCTGGTGAAAGAGCTGATGTTTAAAAACAATTGAAGTCGTGATTCTTCTTACCAAGTGACATTACTTCGGTCGATTTAACATTTTCTTAAATTGTTCTTCGTTCACAGTTTCTCTTTAATCTGTTATTCATTATGATGTCAGCTGCAAGACAAAATATTTGAATCTAATCTAATATTCAGAGCAATCTTGGAAACTATATTTACTTGGGATCTGATTCTTAAAATGTTGACAGGAACCTATTTAGAATTGCTTAGCTTAAAATGGTGGTAGATTCTCGACCAAAGAGAAACGGGAAACGGCAACTTCTTGATAAATCGATGTATTTAATAAACCTTAGATTAAAATTAGATTAATTAAAATTAGAATTGTAAAATATTCGCCAGAACTATTTCGGAAAAGTGCGTTCTCATTTCAAATGGATGCTTTTGGGAAGCAACCAAAGTTTACAAACGCTGTATGTCGTCCTGAGACCCCCTGTATTTATAATTATGTAGGTAACAAGTGCACATTTTCTTGTATTCATATTTTAAAACGTCTCAAGAATTGAAATAAATTATTGTCTCAAATTTCCATAGAAAATTATGGACCTATTTTGAGCCGAAATACTGAAAAGAGAAAAGTTTGAGAAATAGTTTTTTTCAATTTTTTTAAAGTTTATTATTTTATTTTACACTTTTAATAAAAAAAAAGTGGAAAGAATGAAAAGAGGGAACGTTTTTGAAGTAGGTATGTTATGGTGTGCGGATGACGCAATCCGGTTGGTGCACGAGCCGTAAGTGTGAGGAAGAGGTTGGGTTCAAGGCATGAATGAAGCAATCGTTCGTAATTTTATTTTATAAATAAGAAAATGGGCGTTTGTATAAGGAAGATGGCCGATTTCCGTTTGGTTGCCCGACTAAGATGGCAGACAATTTTTCAAGTGCGAACCCCTCATTTAGACGTATTCACGTTAAAATAAACAGGGAAATCTGACCTCTTTCCGCGTGCTGAGGTTCTCAGGTGGATCCGGTGCTCCACCAACCACCGACTAACCTACCTGCTTCTTCAATGGCACCGCCTTTCCACGAACGAGTGCCGAAGCGAACCGGCGAGTGCAAATTGAAGTTGTCGGTTTGCGCCGCGAGATCTCATGGAAGAGCGGCGATGAAACAACTCTTCGTTTCTTTCTCTTCTCTCTCCATCTCTCCTTCACTCGCACTATGAATAAAGAGGGAGGGGTTTTGTACTGTTATAGGCATGGCGATGGGGCTGCTGCCTTCGCTGCGAAGCGCGGGCTTTCGCTGAAATTTAATTCCGCGTCACCCGAACGGCGCCATCGTCTATCTGCCCCGCTCCGTGCTTGCCCTCTGACCCCGTTACCGTTGCCGCGGTTATCGCTGCCATTTGGCATTCCGCCAGCGTGCTGTTGATGGTGCTTCTTCTGCTGGTTGGTTGATGCTGGGCTTAGTGTGTGGCGAGCGCGTGGCGTTGCCAGATGCAGGAATGGAAAAAGGGGTCAATATACTATGGAATGGAGGACTTTGAAGTCGATTGAAATGGAAGACATTTTAAATTAAAAACAAAATTCAATATGTCAACCCTTAAAATTAAAAACAAAATTAAAAATGTAAACATTTAAAATTAAAAACAAAATTCAGTATGTAAACAATTAAAATAAAAAAATCAATATGTAAACGTTGAAAATTAAAGAGTAGAACTTAGCGGGAAAACCCACTCGACGTTTCGGCATATTGGGCTGAAATGCAAAAATAACAAATCTTATTGCGAAAGGCTAGGAAAAGCAAAGAAAATTGAAAAATAAAATATGCAAATAACACGTGCTGTAGAAGTAAATATGAAGCACGCACAGTGCGTTATTAAAAATATATAAAAGTAACGGTAAGGGAAGAGTGCGCGCAGCTCAACATTAAAAAAATAAATGTATATGACAAATCCATCTCTAACTTTGTTTCATGTCTGTCTTTCCAAACCAAAAGAGGAGGACATTTTATGGTGAATGGTTGTCTGAGTTGCAACAGTCGCCAAAGGAAGACGTGCGGCCCCCGTGGTACAGTGGCTATAATCATGGACTACTAAGCGGGTGGTCCCGGGTTCGATTCCCGGCAGATGCAGTCGTTTCGACGAGCATTCGACGAGCTGCGGTA
>JAUJYS010006372.1:0-10373 GCA_033995665.1 Melogona broelemanni | reverse complement strand
GCGTCGTCTCCCTTCTGCTTACACAGAGACGGTCGTGTCACTCGGGTGTGTTCTTCCAGTACAGACACACACAGACACAACAACAACAAAAAATAATAAAATCAATTTGTTTACGCGTAGTACACATATAACCGTTGCTGGCAGGCTTTTCTCCCCGTTGTTCAGTGTATGATATGCTGCGCGGGAAGGACATGTAGTCTGTATAATTAATTAGCCAGTTATTGTGGCAGCGTTGTTTTCTCCGAGCTCGCAAATGGATGTGCGTAGGCTTGACATTCGAAATCTATAAAAAGTTTGCGAAAGGAGTAGGTGAAATACGTCTACGGCTTTTGTACTTGCGACGGCAAAACATAGGCTGCTTGGACTGCCGGTTGTAATGTCGGATGTATTAGCCAGGGAGCTCCACAGAGACTGAAGATTAGTACGCCATTTTATATAGGCGCCAATAAGCATTGAGTTACTCTGTGCTCTACACTGTTTCGACTTCGTTGTTCAAGCAGGAGTCTATTGGAAACGTGCCCAGCTGGGTTTTTTTTTTTTTTCTAGCGCCATCTTGTGAGCAACTCTGGCGGCAACAGTAATTGTAAATGGAATTTTGGAAGTGAAAGAACGCCACAGTGCCGTCTGGGTTAAAGAACATGCAGCTAGCGTGGACGACGCAGTGACGTCCGTGACGCTTAAAGGGGTTAAAAAAAAATCACACATTGTTTTTGACTCTCTCATATTTATTCGTAGTAGTATGAGGACTGCACGATTTTGCGATATTTCTCATTGTTATACACATTGTACGTAGACGTACATCGGGTAGTGTGGCAAACCCGCGAACAAACATTTTTTTCTATCTTTCCGTATACTGTGTCACGAGAGATGCGATGACATCTGTCCAATTTTTCCATATCTCTCTCTCCACCCGTTTATAATATAAGAAAGACGACGTGAAAGAGAAAACGCTCTCCATGCACTCTCCATATACACGAGTATATGACATCGCTTCAGCAAATGGGCTCTCCTCAGCGGTTCATTAATATGCAAACGCTGTCTTGTATTCATTAATATTCAAAATTGCGCCGCGTATAATACACACGCGCCATTCGCTGAATGCCTTGTCTGCATCCTGTTTCTCCAAACACACACCCTCTCCCCATATCCCCAATCCACCCCAACCGTTTCTAGAGCTCTATCCAGAACATGGCAATGGATCCTGTGCTTGAATCCTAATACTTGCTGCTTGCCGGCTGAGTTGCCAGATACAAAAATTGAAAAGGAGGTCAATCTCGTATGAAATGGAGGACACTCTGTTCCTACGTCAATTGAAATGGAAGACATTTCAAATTAAAAACAAAATTCAATATGAAAGAGTGGGCGCTCTAGACTTCTACAACACGTGTCACTTGCTCAATTTTTAATTTTCATGCCCAATTATCATGTTTTACGTATTTATCATGTGACACGTGTTGTAGAAGTCTAGAGAGCCCATAGCCCGCAATTTAAAAAAAAATATGAGTGACATGAATAAAGAATGAAGGGTCTTAAGAGCGCGCGCAGCGCGATTTTTTTTAAACGACTATACTGTAGTATCACCTCTGATTTTATGTTATGACTTTGTGCGTAAACCAATTGAATAGGGATATTTTAGCTGAATGGATGTTTGGAGGACAACAGGGTAAAAACGAGGAGGACATCACCTCAATTCGGATGCCAAATGGCAACCTAACTTTTACTACTGCAGTGGATCCGAAAAACGACGCCGTTGAAGTACCGTTGAGGAATAGTTTCGCCGGAACGAAAATCTAATAATCCGGAGTGTATGTGTGTGGATAGAGAGCGCGGCACTCTCCGGATAACTTGACGTGACCTCTTAAAAATAACCTGGCGACCGAGAAAAGGGGAGAATTAAATGCCAGAGAGTGGGCTATGGTGGTGGGGGGGGGACTCCTTGTTTCATTAGGAATTTTCCGCGATCTTTGAAGCTGCAGGGCGCGTATCGCTTGCGTAGTCCCCTGTTGCGTTGACTCTGCGGCGCGTGTTGCGACGAGATTTTTTGTTGTGTAGACGCGGCGCAGAACGGTTGTTGCTTAATGTTTGGTTCGTGTGTGTCGTGAGGAGAATTTTTTGGGGGCTGGGGTCAAAGCGCTCCATGTGTTTGGTTTCGAAAGGTCAAATGGTTAATTCAAAAATATTCAAATTACGTACCGGTACCATAATAAAGTGGATTTGTTACAGTAACATAATCAACAAAGTTTAGCACATAATCATTTTTTTTGTTTTTCTATTTTTAAAATATAAAGAATTTATCATTTTTAAATTAGGTAAAATTATTCGTCCCCCAGTATAAAGTCGACCCCCAGTGGATCAGTGGATATGGTCACATTCTACTGAGCGGGTGGTTCCGGGTTCGATTCCCGGCGCAGGCTTTCATTTATTCGATCCTGTGGTACTGGCGTCACCCCTGAGCCTTCTTTAGGGAGTCCAGAGCTTTGGGGTGGATCCTGCATCCTGGCTATTCCAGCTGACAATTCCCTTCCCTGCCCCTCGCACATCTCCATAGACATGAGGGTGCAGTAATACTGTAGTGCACTAGACACTACGATGATTTTATAAAGGAAAAAAAAAATTTTGAATCAACACGATGGGTATAGCATCTCCTGTCACTACAGCTATCAGGAATATAAAATAAAATCATTTTGGTATTATTGTACGCTTGATATGCACCAAAAACGAGAAAATAGTTCCTTAAAAATTCCTAAACTCGATTCTATAGGGTTGCTCTTGGAACGAAGCCGCTAGCATCTAGCTAGAAGCCGCATTCCTGGCACTATTGATTGCAGTCGGTCGTCTTTATGAGATGGGCCTTCCTCTCTCTCTCTCTCTCTCTCTCTCTCTGTACAAGTTGAATTTGAAAGAGCACTTGTTTGTCGACCGTGATTTTTGCGCGCGATCGATTTCCATCCTTCGATTCAAAACCCAACCGAAAGTGCACCTCTCGCCAGCGACGTGCATCGGGGGTGACATTTCAAAAATAGATTGTACTCGTAGTTGGAGATCTGGACGCCTAGGGGGCGCTGCAGTCTATGCGAAATTTGTCGACAAAGCTCAATCTAGTCATCCCATTGTATTCTAACGAACCTGGTTAACCATTTCACCGTATCCAAATTGCGTAACGCAGTTACCATTTCGCAGTTACACTATTCGACGAATGGGGGGACATGTTCCGGTTCAACGCCGAAAAATAAACTGGGACTAGCGAACTCTTATCTAAAATAATAATACAGTAATTTGAATATAATAGTCTACAGGCATGGGTAGGCGAATGTTAAAATTATAATGCCATTATTTTGCGATGAACCGACACCCGTGAACATATATTTTGTATACGAGAGTTCTCCGGACTCTATTCGTCTTTCTTGTCGGCGCTGGTTCTCCCGGAACATGTACCACCATTCTACTCTGAACAAAGCATCTCTCATTATATTGACGCCGAAAATTGTTCGACTAAAAACACTTACCCTCCATCTAATATTATCAATGAAAATGTGAAAATATAAAAACGTGATTTTAACCATAATTTACTGGGAAAATACGTTATAATTTTTTCAAGTTTTCGTGGACAATGACGCTTGGTAAGTAAGTGTTCTTTTTAGTCGAACAATTCACAATGTCAATTTAATCTTTCGTTTAACCCTTAATCTGACTTCGCCGTGCTCTTGTCCTTTTTGATGATCCCCATTATACTCTGAATGTAAGTAAGTTATTATACACCGCCTATTCCCACCTACCGGTAAGATGTGTAATTTTCTACCTATTGGAAAACAAATATTCAGAAGTCCGTGCAATTATATTACTTGTTTTGGGTTGTATGGGCTTTGGGGGTGGTTGGATAGGTTTTGGGGTGGTGGGGGTGGAAAATTGGTTGTGAGGAGCGGCGGCCTCTGCGGTCACCCTGTCCTCGTCGACCCGCGTTTGTTGTCCTGCCTGCAGTTCTCTTTTTCTCCGCCCGCACTCTCCTCTCGTGCACCAGGCAGATGTGCTGGTGATGTCAGGGACGTGCGCGGGCGGCTTTTTCGTTCGGCTGTATTTACAGTGTCCAAACCGCACAACTGTCCTCCTGACCTTTTCCCACGGAAATCATGATACATGGGTATCCCCTCTCCGCGTGATGGTTTTACTGATGCCCTCTGGTGGCGAACCGGAGAGCTCGTTTACTTTGGCAGTGTTGGGTAGGAACGAAACGGAATAGCTACGTTCCTAGGAACTGGTTCCGTTTTTTAGGAATTTGGGAACGCTTTTTCCTAGGAAGAAAAGTTCCTTTTCTGTGGTACAGGGTTTCGTTTGCCATAATTTTCAATTTTCTACGGCCTTGTTTTCCAAACTGTTTCCATTTCCCAGGCCACTTTTTTTTTTTGTTAAGTCACCGTAGCGCCTAGTGCACCTAGTGTGCCTAGTTTTGGAAATAAAATAAATAATAAAGCGCCATTGAAAGGTAGAAAATTTACATAGAAACGCCATTATATTGTATGAAATTGGGGCTCCGCATAGTACCTTTTGTCAAAAAAAAAATTGGAACAGGAACGGGTTCCTTTTAAAAAAGAACGAATTCAACACTAACCAATTCAACGTTGAACGTTGGTTCTTTGCAGTGATAAAGAGGGGCAATTTAATTGCAGAGATAAGACTATTGGTTTCGCTAATTAAGCGTTCCTAACGGCGAATGGGGATTAGGGCGAGAGAGCGCCACTAGCGGCGATGACCGTTGACCAATTATTTAAGGGCAATGCCCATCCCTATTTGATTTCTGTTTTAGTGACAAAGATGTTTAAACGTTTAATGGTCGACACATCTAAATGATTTACTGATGAATGCGTTATTTTCTTTCTTTTCAGGTAAGACAGTCAATGCAAAGATGTTCATTAGATGGCACCCGGTCAAAACAGCTAGGTTCTGGAGTTTTTTGTGTACTATTTTTTTTAGAAATATCTTAACGTGTACCTGACAAACGCACAGGCACTGGTCTCCCGGCATTGCTTCCAGTTGGAATTAAGGAATGGCGTGCGTACGAATTTCTCTTGCCCGAAAAATTCGGCAGGTGTCGGTCGGGAGTTGAACCCGCCATCACTGGCACGATAGGCGAACACGCTAACCACTAAGCCACACGTGAAGTGCACTGGGCTAGAATGCGAAGAACTTAATAAAAATTCGCAATGGTTCTCCCCATTCCCCCCCCTTCCCCTGCCTTCGCACAAAAATATTTCTCGTACACCGCCACCACCAACGTTAACACAAAACGCATGAAGCGAGAATTTTATTACTCACTTCTGTGTTTCCGTGTAGCGTGCTCGTGGATTAATTTTGACGTGCTCGGCGTCGTCTAACCAGTGCGAGCATTTCCACTAATTATATTATAAATTCTCGAAAAGCCTTTTGCCGTGTGGCAATTAACTAGCGCGCGGCGGCTTCCGTGAGTGAATAAATTTCCGAAAAAACCCCGACGACAATTTTTGTCACGCCGACTAAAAATGACTGTGTATATATATGTCTGTAAGTACAGTATGCATGCATTTTTGTGTATGTGATACGGCTGTGAATTTGTGCCGCCTAATACGGCTGCGGGCCGTCGATGATATTCATGCATTATTCATGTTAGGAGTACATCTGTATTAAATAGCAAAATGTGAAAATAAAAAATTGCTTGGAAGTAATACGCGAGTTGATTAAACCGAACCGCCACTGTGACCTAATTTGCGACCGGGGGAGCAGGATAGTTGGAAAAATTGCTTTTCAAAAATCGGTACACCTGCGAAAGACGTTGTCGATAATATTCGCCGTCGCTCTCTCGTATACGCCGACGCTGGCATCTCGATTGAGCTTGAGGGCATGTATGCTCGGTTAGCGTAACGGGAGTACGAATGAGAAATTGGAACAGTACCGTGTAAATCTTGTAAACCAATACACACGCTGTATGAGCGCGGTTCGCATATCACGGCTATGTATTTTCGACGAATCCAGTTTGATTGAATGTGCAAGATCGTGTTGCTTATTCGATGCATCCACCGAGTAAGATTATCGGAGCATTATTGTGAGGCGATTACGCTGGCCAGCCCGAGTGCTTCGTAGTGTTAAGTTAAATAAAAGATAATTCATCCTCGGTGGATGCATTTTAACGAGATAATTCATCCTCGTTAAGATAACCGAGTTAAGATAATCGCTACAGGTGATTGACAATCATTGCAATATTGCCAAAACAAAAAAAATACGAATACTTCACTGAAAGCATGAAATACACAGAGCTGGAGGAAGGATGATTCAAATTTTGTCGAAAAACGACATAGGCTTGGTTACGGTTTTGCTGTGCAAATCGCAAATCTTGACTCGTAGTTTAACATGTACCGCCTGGCTTGTTCCTATGACTCGTTCGAGTTACCGCGTCGTGTTAATGGGTTATGGTGGGTGCTAAGTAATATACTCGACCAACCACGATGCCGCCGTTACGGACGAGTTTTTACTCAAATTATGCGCGTTTATTTTTTTTTAGGTTATGCGCGCAGAGCTCGGCACAGAGCGATGCAAACGTGTGGCCTGTAGAAGCTCTCACTCGCTCACGATGTTTTTCCAAAAGAAAAAAAAAAATTTTTCGACGGTTTTATCACCCAGTGTAATCTCATTATGTGTGTGTAGGCCAATAAATTTCTGTATCATGTGCGTGCGAACTGTGACCCGGCGTCGTCGGCAAAATAATCATTAAAAAAATTAAAATACATGACTCGTTCGAAATCGTCGGACCTCCCAAAATAGAAAACCGCCATCCATGGCGTGTGAGGAGAAAGAAATACTGTTTTACGACAAAATTTAACACATCCCTAACCCTAACCCTCCTCTCGAATTAACTTTGGTTTGCTGGCTAAACCGACAATTGATATTCGTTCCAAGAATTCGTATCCAAGAATAGTAGAGCCGTACAGGATACACAAGATACACAGGATAAACAGGGTACACTTTTGAAAATATCGTTTTTCATTTCCCTGTGAATATTCATACCAACCTAATTTGGATAAATTTAACTTTGCGAAATAATCTAGTGCCAGTTTACGTGTTTGTTTAGTTCGAGCATGTTCTAGGCAAAGCTTTCTTTTACTTTCTCTCGAAAATGTCACAATTTGCACAAAATATCTGGGCTCCACCAAAATGATTCGAACCAGTTTGCCGTCGCCTAATGTAGAAATACTCGTACGAAATACCACATTATTTTTTTTGTGTCTCTTTTTTTCCAATCTGTGTACGTGCGTAAGTCGTTTTATAAAATTTTACTAGAGGTTTAGTAAAAAAATTTCAGATTAAAGCTTCATAAATTATTCTTGTTATCAGACAAGCTTATAAGAGCTAAGCAGGAGAGAAACAAAAAAAGAAGTTGAAAGTTGGAATTCCGTTTCCATTTTTTGTTGTTCCCACGGACTTTGGCACCACCTGGTGACCGCTTTGCGAACTACTGCTTTTGAAAGGCAAGGTAGGCGACACGTTTGCAAAAAAATATATATATGGATGGACAAGAATTATTTTTACAGACATAATAATTTTATTTTGCAATCAATTGATTAGAATTTTTTTCTACAGATTCTCGGGAGAGGACGTCTTTTGGTTTTGTGGTGGTGGAGGGAGAGTGCAGGATGGGGTTGAGGACAATTGTCATGACACAGAGGCACCACTATTTTTCGGTAACAAATAAAATAACTCTTCATGATCAAGCGTTTGTAACGACAGAGGAGGCGGAGGGGAATTTGAAAGCGTCCCAGTTTATCGGGGTAATAAAATAAATAACGGGGGGAGGGGAGATGAGAAGACAGACCTCTTTGGAAGAGAGGAGGATTGGGTCGAAAATATCGTCGAACCAAAACATTGCTTCGCAAGGCTTGTGGGACACACGGTATAACAAAGAGGAGAGGGTGGTGGAATCCGAGAAGGAAAGTAGCGTTTCAAGCTTGAAATAGGGCATTTTTTTATTTATATATATATATTTTTTGGAATATATATATTTTTTTATACATAGTAAATAAAGGACGTTTTGTAAATCATCACCTTACCACTTAAACGTAGTCACCGTGGTGTTGTATTTTTTTCTCTGTCGTTTCATATCCGCTCTTTCTGTTTTCTTTTTCACACACACACACACACACACACACACATACACACACGCTATCTGCATATTTATATAAAGGTGCACAGACACTCTTTCTTCACATTTTCTTAAGACCAGACCACACGATCTCCGGATTAGACACACACAGTCCAAGCTCGCCAATATACAGGAGACAGAAAAAAGATTTTTTTAGTGCACTTGAGTTGTTTCACATTTTTTTTTCTTCTGGTATCCGTTGTCTCGAATAATCGTCATCATCGACAGGATCACATTTATTTATATAATTTTGTAGGTTTTTTTGGGGATATTTATTTACACTTGGGAGACGGATAGTCGTCAATTTTTTGTCGTGTCTCACTTTTAATCCATGGTTTTTTTATACACTCGCACATATTTATATCCACTTCCGCCACCCGAATTATTGTTTTTGTTGTTTCTGTGGGGCATCACCTAACATACGCACACATAAGCACGCACCCGAAAAAAAGGGAAATCCATTAATTTAATTTATACATCACAATGGGTGCTGCTGCCGCGTCTTGAAGACTGGCTTTCGTCGACTTCGCAACGTTTTTTTTTATCTTCTTCCTTTGTAAATTTCTAGCGGTCGGATCGTTCCGTGGTAACCATGGCAACCGCGATCGACGCATATAATTGGCGCGTGCGTGTTTTTTATTTGTCGGTTGCGATATTCCGCCGCGTGGCGGCGCGCGTTGTGTTCGTCGTCGTCGATGGGTTTGGGAACCGCTGCTGATCCCGAATCACACGAGTCTTGGTCGTTCACGTTATATTTTTCTATGGCACAGATTCATTCACCGTAATTCGACGCGAGCGCCCCCAACCGGGGAGAACGGGGAGAAAGGAAACCGCGTTTGTAGAAGATGCCCGCACACAGAGGTCGAATTGGGGAGGGTTCGATTTAATCCTATTTATTTCGCGGTAACTCGAGGAACGATGACTTATGTACACATACAAAGCTGCGGCGAATCATTAATTCAGGCGATGATTGTATTGGTATGGTTGTGTTGGATTAAACATTATTTTTTTAAAACATTTTTTAAACTTATTGTCTCGTCGTTTGAATCCTTGTTTCGAAACGGCGCTGTTTTTTTAATAAATATTATTTTCTGTGATTGCCCGAGTTGGAATTTTCTTAGCCATAATCTCTGCGTTTGTTTTTATGTACAGCGTTCCCTAACTATGTACAGTGTTGTCGGCCAACAGAAAATCAGGCTATTTTTTAGTATACCATCGTTGTTTTTTTTGTTTTTTTTTAAGTTTTGTTTTCCATTTTTTTAAACCCTTGCATCGATCGAAGGGGTGACGGGGATGCCCACCTCCTTTCCCCAACCCTTCCCTTCCAATAATTAAAATTTTCAGCCGTGAGAAGAGAAAGATTACGTCGCCCGATTCAACTTGTAATTTATAACGACTTGTCTGGAAACTAGTTATACGAGTAGTTTAAATCTTTCGTGAGATAATTTTTTTTTTTCTTTCGTCGGTTGCGGATTTAAAAAAAAATCTTGTTTGGCTGTTGCGTTTCGACGCGCGGCATACCGAATTAACCGAACAATTATAACATCATTGCAATTATTAAATTGAAAAATTAAACGTGGAAATTCGATTTAAAGAGCAATTCTAGTTAAACGTGGAAATTCGATTTAAAGAGCAATTCCGGGTAAACGTGAAAATTCGAATTATAGAGCAATTCTGGTTTTGGTATTTGATAGCTCGTAATTTAATTTATTAATTTTTATCAATAGGTGATTTTACACTCTCTCACATAGCAACAAAATAATAATTGAAGATAAATAATAACACAGAAGTTGGGAGCGAGGAGGGGAGGAGGAGGTTGGCAAAATTCTAAAGCGGCAATTCCAATAGGCGTATATCTATATATATATATTCGTATTTTATAATTATCAAACGCACCAGGATTTGTTCGTCCCCGTTCAAATGTGTATGGCGACCGATCGGGTCGAGTTATCTCGGTGCTTGTTCCGATGCCTCACGTCCGGCAACGCGAACTTAAGTTTCTCCCAAAACAGTTTGTCGCCCCACTGCAGGTAGGTGTTGGTCTTCAGATAGAGCCGGATGTCCGGATCCAGATCGCGCTGAGCCACCTCGCCCAGCAGGATGACCACCAACCGCTTCCGCCGGTCTTTTAACACCTGATGGTGGGCCGACTTGAACTCGAACCGGCACCACTCGCTCTTGATGAAGTTCTCCGACAGCAGCAGAATGG
>JAUJYS010006371.1:0-10373 GCA_033995665.1 Melogona broelemanni | reverse complement strand
GAAGGGGAATGGCAGCTGGAATAGCCAGGCTGCAGGATCCACCCCTAAGCTCTGGACTCCCCAATGGAAGCTCAGGGGTGTCGCCAGTACCCCAGGCTAACGAATAAACGAAAGCCAGCGCCGGGAATCGAACCAGGGACCGTCCGCTTCGTAGAATGTTGCCATACCCACTGAGCCATCGGTACGTACATGTTCGTATCCATGATAGAAAATTATAATAACTGTAACATGGAGAATGACATGTTCATGGATTTCCTAGATTCAATCCATAAAACCAAAGTTGTGCATGCTCACTGAACATGCTCACGTTTATAAACGTCAATAAAATATTGCCATAACTACACGAGGGGTACAGAATCTCCTGTAGTGATATTCACTACAGTGATCAAGAATAAGAATATAAAAAACTGAAGTTAACTGTGACCCAAAACAAGGATTCAAGGTCAATTTTTATTGAAGCCTGATATGCGCTCTATTTACATGTATATTAGTTTGATTAGTCGACGGCATGTTTTGTGCTCTGAAAACATGGGTGAATCACATGGCAACTTACATCGTCACAGAATGACAAAACACGAAAGGAACAAACTGGAATTTGTAGGTACGTATGTACCTGCAAATTCAATGAACCTATTTTTACATACCCGATGTCATCTCTGTAAACCCTGGATATCAGGACCTCCCCTTTATGGTTGTAAATGAACAGACCGCCGATCATGGTGAAATTATATTTCGGCTTCTTCTAGGGAAGAAAATCGTCCGTATCAAAACTATCGTTCACATCCGACATCATAAATGTATCTCATCTTCGGTGGGTGTGATTCCAAAAGATATAAAACAATCTACAGTACAGTAGTGCTTAGAGTATATGTTGAAGGTATTGTAGTCCATATGGGCTACGTCAAAATTCATGGCTAGAGATTCAAGCGAAATATTTTCTACGTTACATACAATGCAATACAATTAGATAAAAGTTCACTCGTTCAAAACACCAGTGGGGATACCGGTAACTTTGACCAGCTACGCCCTTCAGAGTTCATCCGACAACATCAACACGCACATGTAATACACATTACATGTACGTTATAGTAGGGTTACATCGAGAAACCTCAGGTTAAAACATTTCGTTCAACCTTTTCAATGTTTGGATAGTGAGTCGGTTGCTCCTTGACCCGAAAAAATATCTTAACGAGCGCTAGAGCCTGCAAATAGCATTCAAATCATGAATTTCACCTATTTTCTCGAACGGCGTTCGAAATAATTGCTGTGAAGCTTGTCTTTGAAAGACCTTCGGGGTAGAGCGCGTTAATACCTTTGGAGATTCTCAGTATGGGTCTCGCTTAGTGGCAATTAAAATGGTCAACGCCACCAAATCCATCATTCAATTTCAGGCTAAATTGTTGGTCGAAACATGCGATCATAAATGCATCTATAACTTACTTTTCAAAAACCTAACGAACTCTGTGAATGTGTGGTTCAATAAACTATCATTCTAATTACATCAAAATCGTTTATAACATGAAATATTTGGATTCCTTACCACAAAATGAAGAACACACCCGGTGACCGGGATACCGCAATGATTTCAAGGGGGCGTTTAGCTGGCGCTCGCCCTCTATATAGAAAGTTTCCCAATGTAAAAGCATTATAACAGAGCGCCATCTCGTGAGAGAAAATGAGAGCTGTCATAGCGGTAATGCATTGGGTCGTTATGTATGAGATGACCAGTTCAACCATTAAAAAAGTTAATTGAATTTTGAAATGATTTTGCGAATTCAATTAACCATATCTGACTTCGTCGTGCTTTCGCACAATTTATTTTTCATTAAAAAAGTATTGGAACACGTATAAAACAAGCTTGCGCAGCATAATTTTTTTTTAAACTCAGAATTTATACTGAAACCTGATAAAAAAATTCCCTGGCTTTCCCTGACAGAAATTGAAATTTGTCTGATTTTTGATTTTCCCAGACTTTTTTGTCCGAAAAAATTAGTCTCCAAACATTTTCTTTTTCACAGAAAGTAGGGGTTTTGTCGATATAATATTTTTTTATATAGTTATGCACTGAGCGATAAAATTAGAGAAGATATAGTCAATTTTCGAGGATGATGACGGCGGGTGCTTAGTCTAACAATTTTCAATGTCAAATCAATTTTCCGTTTCACCCAACATTCGACCTTTGCACTTTTTGTCTGTTAGTCCTTTTTATTTATTTTTTTGCCGTTGTTCTGGGACGCGTTCCCCTTTCGTTCAGCACCGCCATCGCTTGCGTAGAGGATACAACTTGAATTACCTTAATTAAACACGTGGCTCAACGCGGGATATTTCAAACACATTTCTTAATAATATTGGTTAGAATGTTTAAGTAGAAGTTAAAAAAAAATTGCGTTTGGATAATATGGTTGCGTTTACTTTGTTCATGTACACTTCGCAATACTGTATTGTGCTCTAAAAAAAGTTACGAAATAATCGTAACTTATGATATTAACAATATCTGGCTTATACTGGACTATTAATTGTTGGATTAACAGACCAAATCGATCTTCCCTTGTCACATTTCATGCTGATCATAAGTTAAATGTGATTTAGATTAATGTGATCGCCGCTCAGAGCATTCTAGCGATTTACGTATGGCAGATTATAAACTCTATTTCAACGGGTAAAAAAGTTGAATGGGTTTCACACGAGAATACGGTACGTGTTACACTTGAAAACCCTGAGAAACGGTATTCTGCTGCGAACACTGAAACCAAAAGCGTGACCTGACTTACGCGAGTCCCCACTTAACTTGATTTTGGCCATGTTGAAAACAGCGCTTTGATGATAACGCCGACACGCTCGACTTGCGTTTTACATTTGAAAAAATATGCCACACACAGGCATGGCCTATAATTTAATTAGCCTAATAGGCCTAACTCGCACGGTTGACGCCTTGCAGAGACAAAAAAAAATCCCGGTTCTGAGTGCTTGCCCTTGGGCGCGATCCATCTATCTCAGTGTTCCTCAAACTGTACCGCGCTCACACAAGGACGTAAGAAATTATGTTCTCTGCTCTTTTTAATATTTTTATTTTTATTTTGAAGAAGTAATCATTTCAATAGTTGAGATTTTAAAGTTGGCTAGCTTGCTGAAACTGCTTTAAATACCTATTTATCATAACATTATTTGTTCCATGGCTTGACCGAAGTTATTTTGAATTTTTTATTTTAAAATAAACTATGCTTGTAACTACGTACAATTGCTGAGTGGGTGGTCCCGGGTTCAATTGCCGGCGCAGGCTCTCGTTTATTCGATCCTGGGGGTACCGGTGAAAATGTGTCCTTCATAAGCCTAAGCAATTCAAAGGGTACAGAATCTCCTGTAGTTCATTCATTCGAGAATTAAGTACAGTGAGAGGAATTTCCCCCTAAAAAATATCTTCAAATTGTATAACACGTACAAATTAGATATATTGGATATATTTTTTTAAATAAAGCAATTTAAATTTATAGTTAAAATTGATAAACGTTCGTCACATGATATCTCTCACATGTATTGACACACCTGAAATGCCATCTGCGGCATTGACATGTGCCATTCCCATGAGCGTTGCGGTATTTACAAATTATCCCACTGTACCCGAAATCCCACTGTATATAAACTACCTGTAATGCGTTCGCGTATAACAATATGAGACATGTATATACGAGATGTGGAATAAAAAGGTATAGGAACCACAGGTCTGGAAAAAGGCGGAGATGTCAACGAGTGAGCGAACATTGGATATATAATTATAGCGGATAATTATGTAGCAAATAGTGGATGGCCACATTTGAAGACAATGAAGAGTTGGCATTGAACCATAAACTAAATTTTCCCTATTAACCCATGCGTTTACTGTCCAATGTCTGGCGCTAATCCCGTATCAGAGAGAATAACGTACAACCCAATAAGTCACATTTAGCGCTGCCAATTTACAAAGCAACTATCCAACAGCACGATTTCAATTTTATTCATTCGTTTCGAAGATTTGTGATTTGTGAAATCTTCAGGTGACAACATCGAGAATTTATATGCCTTGTCATTTTGGTCTTAATTCATTATGGTTATTATCATTATGATACGTTTTATTCAATTTTTACTTATTCAAAGAGAACAGAAGTTGGATTCACGAGTTTCAAAGGAGCATAACGCTAGTACAGAATGTGCCAACAGCAAGGAAATTCAGGAAAGAGCGCCAAAAAAAAAACACCTAGAAAGCACTATTTCCTAAGAACACAATATTTCTGCGCATACGCTCAAGTAAATTGCACGTGAATAGACCATTTAAGCGCTGTGAAACACCGACGACGAGAAATGAAGGTGGCATTTTCCGCGCAGGGAATCAATACTGGAAAACAAAACCCGCCCAAACATCGACAATGCCCTGCAGCTCGAGCTACCCTTGGCACCGTGCCTCCATTCGACACCTGAATGAAAGTAAACTTTGAACGAGACTTGCGCTTCGTCTGTTTAATAAAAAAAAAAGCACTTTTACTTTTATTTAATTATTTATTCTATTTTATATTTTGTTCCAAAAATTTCTTCACCAATTGCCGAACCCATAAAATGACAAACATTTAATTTGACTTAAAAATGTTCGGACCAATTAGAATAAAAATGTATTCATTAAAGATGTTCATTTGTAACATAAACAACCTAATACAGTCACATAACATTCATTGCATGTGCACTCGAATATTGTCAAAAACTTCTAGCTTCGATTGGAAAAATTATCTGAAAGTGAAATTCTTAATTATAAATAATCTGAATATCATTTATTAAAACAGCAGTTAAAATGTAATACTATAAATATCCATTTAATTAACACTTTCAAATTTTTGTGAATTTTTGGAGCCAGCTAATTTTTGGCACTAGCTCCTGAGGTTGGAGCTGAGAACTGCGTATGCTGCCATTATTTTATTATATTTTCGTGTTTTGGGCGTGGACGTCGTGAACGGCAAAAGATTTGGCAGACGTCAGTGAAAGCGTATGTGATGAACAAGATATACCCGGAATGAACGTGCCTTGCAAGTGTGTGCAAGGTGCCTCCTGAAAACCACTGTCACTGATAGTGTTTTAAATAAAGATATATACTAGAATGGCATAATGTAAGTAAATGGGAACAGTATATTTTCTGCTTTCCGCTGAGCATCTGTCGAATAGTAGGCAAATATAAATGTCAAGGTGTTGTGTGTGATTGCCGAACGTCGTGGGCAGCACAAGTATTTCGGTGGAAAACGATAAACAGAAAAGACATGTTGACAACTAATGTGGGTTTTGATCCAGTTACTTATTTTTTCCGCTTTTTGTATAACCTCAAATGCGTTTGTACTAACAATCAGACAACACTGACTTCAATGCAAATTAATTCGAGATCTAAAGCAGTACTCCAATTGGTTTACGGTTTACCTTGTCAAAAAACAAAACCGGAAAGGCGGATAATTTATTTTAGAAACACAAAAATTATATAACGGTTATTTATAAATTCTTTTATCATTCATTTATTAACTCATTATTTATTAATTTATTTTATATCTTATACTAATTTAATTTTCAGATTCTAGAGTGTATATTTGGATTGTGGCGGGTCTCAGTATAATACGTACGTACGAATACGTCTAGGAGCATGCAGGTACGTTATATGGAGAGGCGGGCTGGTGAATATATCGTCCCCGTTACACATAATCACGCTGCGTAAAGGTGGGGGGAGGGGTTGTAGGAGAAGCACAGCAGTTCCACATGCAGCCGCTTTATGTACACGTACGAGCCCGCCATACTGTCCAGTGTTCATAGGAGCCCAAAGACCTAAATGACAAGCGGCACGCAAGGCTCACGATATAAATATAATGCAGCCAGGTAACAACTACGCTTGTTCGAGACACCGCGTGGATCGAAATGTGGTTCCTCCATCAAAAGATTCCACTTTCGTCTTCATTGGCAACAGACGGTCAACGTGTTCGGGCCATCAGACACCCGTCACAGCGTTAAACCCAACAGGGAACTTCACGAAATCATGAATGTCGTGCGTACGTCTCGGCACGAAACATATCACATACGCACACGTCGTAGAATAAATGTGCTATACGAAATGTCATTCATAATTCACCAAGACATTTTTTTCGCAGAGGCTCACCGGGGTACTTAACAAACCGCATTAATAAATAAAAATTATAAACAATGAGACATGTTGGTGAGGTTCACCCTTCTAGATGAGAAGCTCATGCAACGAGATGATTGACTTGGATTGGTTCCGCCACTCCCTCTCGAGACTCCCCAACTATCCCCACACCCCCTGGGCGGTCGCCTTACCCATTCGTGTTTCCGGAATTGGTTAATGGATGATGGAAGATTCGGAAGTTTTTGACGTGATTTGACGACTATTATGCAAGCTGAGCAGGTGAAATGTATTTTTAACCTCGAAAATCGAAGTTACATTGGATTTCTTATATGAGTGTACCTGCCATTTGTCAGAATGGCTGGTTTATATCGGTATTTGATTCTGCCTTACCTCATGCATTTAATTCCCATACCAAGTTTTACTGTACAATGGTTTTAATATGACGGAAGTGGGAATCACCATCATTTTCTTTCACAGTCTTCGGACTACACGTTGCAGCATCTGAAAATTGATGCTGCTTTGATTGTGAAAGCAAGCATTCTTTCATTTTCAGACTTTGGAAAAATGGAAATTTCAAGTTCAAGATGCACTTTTAATTTCTTCAGTTTAGTTGTGCTAATAATTTCGATTTTTTTTTCCCCTGTGCAAATTTTGAAATAGATAAGACTAATGAAAGTGACTCACTTATATAGTCGTGGATCACAGACGGATAAAAAACGATTTTCATAAAGGTTGTGGAACCCTACTCTGTCTTCCGTGTCGTGTGAAATAATGGTCGGTGGAGAGTTTATCCAACTATGGACCCGAGGTCTATATGTTATGCATCGACGCACAAATATGCAAATGGTATAGTAAATCGTTGTTAGCCGATCAACTAGTTTGGTGACGTCACTAGCTTATCATATTGACAGGGAAGAGCACAGGTGCGCGATGCATCAAAATTGCTCTATACCTTCATGCATGCATTTCCTCCTGAGACCATCACTCGATTATCAAGTAACGTTTAGAAAGGTTGCAGTTTCCCACGTGACTTGTTCCATGTTATACGACGCTCACGCTGCTCAACATGCACCGAGCGTCCGATACCATGGTGCTCGAAAAGAAGGGTTATTGACATGTACACTTGGGTGCATAATTGGTGGATATTCGAAATATATGATATTTGAGGTTTTTGTCATGCCTTCGGATATGATGCAAACAATACGGGTGAAACCGATATTGTTTGCATCATATCCGAAACTAATAATGTATTTTTCATTGTTAGGCCCGTGTATGAAATAGACGTGAATTTATTTCTGACATTTTTATAGGGGTGCATTAGAGACTATGTGTTTTTTTTTTTTTTTTAAGTGGATATTGGCGAAAGAAAATATTGTCAACATTTCTAGGGTCATTCTAAAGTGTTCCTAGCATGTTAGAATGTGCATCTCCGATAGAATCTATAGTTTTTCGTATACCAGTGTGCGAACACGCTGAGACAACACGCATAGAAAATATTACATTAAAAAAAAATAACATCCGAAAATATATTTACTTAATTATTCAGTGACTACGAGTTTCATTTCATGTGGTTATTGGAATGTTCATCCTCCATGAAAATTAAATATTTTACTAAAATTGTAATTACTATTTAAAGTAAATTTATCTATTTAAAATTAGTGATTAGTAATTTGTATTATAGAATATGTGGTTACGGTTCGTCGGAAATAAAGTAAAGAAAATGCCAATTGCAAACGAAATTCACGTTCTAACTTCCAACACAGCAAGACAAGGTTACAGTATGTACATTACGAAGACACTAATTAATATTTACATGTTATGACGGTTATTAAAGGTACTTTCATTCGACCTAGGAGGCAACCCCGCGATAGACGCCGAAAGGGAGCTGACCGGAAAAATAAGTTTCGCGGTGGCAAGTTTCTCCAGCATTCCACCCCCAACCTCATCCCATTTTTTTTCCTCCATCGCATCGTCATCACGCGTCTCTCGAGGAAATTGCTCAGTATATTATTAAACGAGAGGCGCATAGAGAAAAAACAATGGTGTGCGTGCGTGCCCGCCTTAGCCACCGACGCAGCAGCCTGCGCCAAAATGAGGAACAGTCTGAACTTTCAGCCGGTGGCGTTCGGAAGCATGCGTCCCGCTGTCTGCTGCTGGTGGTGGTGGTGGTAGTCTTGCCACGCACGTGCAAAAGGCGGAATCGCGGACCAAGAAGAACCCGCGCTGGTGAACGAACCCACTTGGTTCGGCGGAGTTCGGTGGTCCAGGTCATCTTTTTATTTAACTAGTTTCACGCGCAAATGTGTTCGAATTGTAATTAAGACGTCGACGCTTACGATGGTTGGGCGGACATGCGCGCGTTGCCGATGAAAAGCGCTTATTGGACCGGGCCAGAATTATTTTTAGTTCCTCACTCGCCAACACGTGCTTTACGTTCTGCCGCCAGCGAACTGAAAATGTTACGTTGGTGTTGTCGACCCTCGTCAATCGTTTTCAAGTTCAAGACCAGGTATTCTGTCCGACTGGAGTCTTGACGACAAAACAGTTTCCGAGCTAAACAAACATCTGTTGCCTAAGAATGGGGTCGACCAAGCTACGGCATTACCAGGTAAGTGATAGCTTTGGTTCCTACTGTAGAACTTCATATTCATCTATTTTTTTTTTTACTTAATGATACCGAATTACAACCGCCGATTGACTGTCTGATTAATTTGACACACCAATATCCCGTTCAGAATTTAATTTTAAACGTTTCGTGCAATAAATTTATTACGGTGTTTTTAGTTTTGATATTCATGCATATACTAATCTGATCAAGAATACGTTGGACGGAATTTTTCATAAATCATCATCAAGTCCAGCAGCGGAATTTTGGTACCCATTTTTCTAGATGCTTGAGATATTTGTCTAAACTCTGTGACAATTTTTAACGTGAATACGTTTATAAATTTGCTTTAATAGGGGACAATCCTAAAAAATCTTAAGTGTCCACACTGTAACCTTTTGCATCCACGTCACACGGCGCGCTTTTGCGCGTCCGCGCTTAGTTTCAGCCGACGCCGCGCATATTTTTCTAAATGGCGACCTTCACTAATTCGTACGTTGTCATTTTCAATATATTTTTCAAATTTTGGAACCTTATAGTAAAAAAGAAAAATTTGAAAGAAAAAATATTTTGCTCTATGTATTTCATTATTTAAATATTAATTTTGCACGTCTCGAATAGAAGAGAAGCAACATTTGGGAAACTGGTATTGATTTCACAGCAACACCATGACACCATCCTCTTATTTCCGACGAAAGGCAAATTAAAAACGCTCATTTTTCACTTTCAATAACAGCACTATTCAATAACAATTTTCACCTACAATCTTGTATTACGGATACATTATCACCTGCAGCAACTATTTTATTATTTATTATTTATTTATTATACGACGAAAAAAAAGTTTAGCAGAAAAAAAATTCAAAATTTCAACACCGAAAATAACAGGTTTAAACATGATCATTACGCGCGTGTATACGTTATACGATATATGCGTTCATAAATAAATACGGGCGAACCCCCTATTCCAGATGGTACCTTCCACGCCTGATGCATGCACTTGCGGGCACCAGTTCAGAATATTTAGGCGTGTTAAGGATGTTCTGGCTTGCGTGATATATTAGTTTTTGCGTTTGACAAGACGCATATGCAACGAATGACTTTTTTCCCCCACCAATTTTGGTTCATTCTGTGAATGGATTTTTGGGTGTGGTCTCCCGAAACAGCACACGCGAAATTAAAACAGGGTTCGCAATTGAAAGGAGTAGGGGCGCCACCCAGTGGCTAAACAAACAATAATTAATTTATAAAAATGTTATACTCTTTACAGCCTATGCCCACATATGTATTAATTTATTTAAGCCATTTTAATTGGGATATAATGTTTATTACCTCGCTAAAATTAAAAATACTTACCATTGAAAATGTGCTTTGCCTCTCGTGCAGGCAGATATCTTATCAATTACGCAATTTACGCACTTTAAAGAATATATTCCGTATTTATGATCGAATAGATAATTTTAAGCATTTGAGACATTATACAGGTAAATTAAAAAAAACTGAAATACCTTCCAGTTGTGTATATTTTTATGTGGCATTTTCCATTCCATTGTACGTCCGCTGTGGCCGAGAGGTAGCGTGCTCGCTTACAAACCAGCGGATCTGGGTTCGATTCCCAGCGCAGCCGAT
>JAUJYS010006370.1:0-10375 GCA_033995665.1 Melogona broelemanni | reverse complement strand
TCGCATATTAAAATATTAAGATCGTTTACAACTGTTGCCGTTTATATCCTTGGTCACGGACCCTTCATCTTCTATGATCTCTATCCAATTTATGTCTCTCGGTTGCAAACTCAATTTAGTACCGCGCCCAAAACGCAAGATCGTCATTCTTACTTCACATCCAGTCTACAAATTGAATCATAAAGCGCCACCCAGAAAATAGGCGAGGAAACCCCAGGATAATTGCGTTAACAGGCTGACCTGTGTGTGTGTGTATATGTAATAACGATAACTTGTAAACAACCAACAAGTCTATTAAAGCGCAATAATAATAATAAATTATCTCTTTTAATTAAAAACAATTTATTTTTATTTTATTACGTTTAATTATTTCACAGGTGCCTCTCCATAAATGTTCTTTCGAGGCGATTGGAGAGGTACAGAATCTCCTGCAGTGCTGTTCAATGCAGTGAACTAAAATAAAAAAAATCATTCTCATCTTTCTCCATCTTTGTTATTGCTGCCGTTATGTTTCCGAGATCGATTTTGCTGTAAATTAGAGCCATAATTTTAATGAACGTAATACGCAACCCTTGATGCCAGCCACCTGAGCAATATAACGCTAAATTCTCACAATGACTGAACTGAATGATGGGAGGAGGGATAGGGGATGCGGGAGGCATGCGTTTGGAGAGGACTCGTATCGATCGAAAAGAAAAGGGTTGGTCAAAAGAGCGGGGGGATTATCACGGTTCGCGCCAAGTTAACAGAAATCTCTAATTGGTTCGTACCATGTCACGAGGGGGAAAGGAGTGAGTACAAACGCGCCCGAGCTCACACTCCAGTCAACACCACCACCACTTATTGATGTTGTCTGAAACCGCAAGTTGTAAGAAAAAAAGGCACCGCACATTAATCTCTGGTGAAGAGGGGAAGGCGAGTGTACGGAACGCAAACATTTATTCAGACGTAATATTTGCTCCCATTTTCTTTGCTCCCAGGTATAAGAGAAAGGTTTGCGAAGATCTACAGCTAAAACGATACAGTCCATAGTATAAATAACCGGATAACATGGATAACGGGAAACCGCCATTGACGCACATTTGCGAGCAAAAGTCCACCTGGTGGCAAAAATGAATGAACTTATCACGTGTGACTTTCTGGAAATGCAACGTATTTCCATGCATTACGTTTGTCGGCACAAACAAGCGCATACTACAGTAAAACAAAATGGCGGTACCCCATATGCCCAAATGACCAAATTTGATGTCGATATTCGACAACATGAAATAGGTGGAGCTTAAGATGTTATAGAATTCCTTCCAATTACATGTGCTGATAGCGAAATTGTAGTTTGATTTTCCAAATATACATGCTTTCAGCTAATAAAACGTTTTGTTGCCATTTCAACCTTCATCGGTAAATGTATCAATCCCAGTTTTACAACACCCAAGCCAAGCAAAAATAATGGAATAAATCATACAGCACGATTCCGCTAACAAACGTGTTTTCTCGTTGATTAGCACGACCACATTCCAATTTCATCTAAATACCCATTATTAGTCGCGCTATATAGGACACTGCATCTGTTTATTTCGTCCACGATATCTAGAAGGCATTCGTGTACAGGTAGACATAATAAAACCGGCTTCGACGATACAATAACACGGTACCACCGAATGAGTTACCCCAACACTTTTTTTTTTAAGTCGTATAAAGCTTTCACTGTAGAACTAGTTTTGGTGGGACGGAATTAACCCCTTACACACAATATTCATTGCGACGGTCGCATCGGGCAAACGACTTGTTATATTCGCTTACAGGTGCCAGACAAATGTAGCGAAAACCCTCCGGGGACACACAAAAAAAAACACGCGGACCAGTCTTACGGCATGAGGCGTGATTGTATTCCGGATTAGAATATATTCTTGATCGGCCGAGTGATATTTATACACACGGCCTTATCGCATTGTTTCCTGCCTCGCCACGAATATAAATAAATAATTGGGGGACCGTCGTAAAAATATTTCGCAATGGATGTTTGTGTTTCGTTGGCAAATTTTATTATTCACAGGTTGTCCGCTGCTGGCTGAGTGGTTAATTAAAAGTTGGCATATAAAGTAATAATAATAGTAGAGCGACGAACCCACTGCTATTCTTATGATAATGCTGAAATTCAAGACGTCATAGATAGCTACGTAAAACGTTCATCATTAAAACCCCAGTTGGCAATGACAACACTGGAATTCTCTCCAGGATTGACAAGGCAAAACGTTGACAATTTGAGTAATCTATAAACGATGCACTGGTAATCTAGGAGGAAAATATAGCTTGACACACGCACAGGATGGAAGTACAGCCCATTTCGGTTGCACACACAAAATTGGAACACAATTTAATCTGAACTGGTGATGGTCTCCCCGGCAACACTGTCAAGTCACCCAGACGCGATGTGACCAGACGCGCCAATTAAAAGAATCTCCCGTGCTAGAAAGTGCCGACTTGGTGATTGGTTCAAGCCAATGAGCTGCACGTACACGTAGAGTAGATAGAACACCGCTAAACTGTGCGTATAGTACTAGTACTAATAGACAGCAGCGCCATTTGCTCAATACTTTTCATTACTGCAGGTAATCAAATTCCTCGAACAGTATTCTCATTCTAGTCTCTCCTAATTCGTTGGACTCCTTATCCCGAGATACACGGGCAATGTATATTGGGGTTGGCAAGAATGGCCTTTCGGTACATGGTGCACCAGACTGGCGTTGAGAAGGTATTGGCTGGTTGCATCGGATTTTGAAACGCCATACACTCTATGAGATACAATTTTGAACACGTCGATCGCGTATTCACGATATTCTTAAGACTTTCGATAGTCGTCAATTACACATCATTGAACAGAAAAATAATAGCATAAACCGAGATGAACCCATACATTTGGTCACGGCTAATGATAGACCTCTTGGTTGGACTGCATACCTCGACACGGAATTGCAAAAATTATATTTGGTCAATGGCTGGCAATTGAAACACTGATCTCGTGTTGGTTTAACCGTTACCTATTGAGAAGTATGAGTGTATTGGTTAAAATTATTGAAAAATAAAACAGAGACAAAGTCAGACAGAAATTACTATATTGCTTCCCAAGGCAGGCCATAGCAACGTCGCCTAGTGCTAATTCGAGATGTCAATACAGAGTGTGGGCGAGTGAGGGGGAGGGTGGGAGACGATATTGCGGGCCCGACGCCAAAATAGGTTCTGATGGGATGGGCCGATCGCATCGTTACGTGTACGTATATACGATGATGGCTGCAGCGAATGCCGTGAGGAGAGAATGGGCCCCCGAAGAACGCTTCGGCGGCAATTATGTTATCGCCCACCAGACACACTCCGCGCCGTCACAACGTATAAATACGTACGTACATACCCAATGTAACCAGACGGCGAGCGTTTTTCTCCCGCCGGTTCGGGGAAAATATTATTGGCCGGACACAAAAGTCAGGAGAGATGTGATGTGACCTACAGCAACTATTGACTCGCCTTTGGAAATTAATGCTATTTTCGGCGATGTACCGGAACATATTTCCCCGTTCGAGAATTAATGGATCACGAAGTGCTTGCATTGGAACTTGTAAGGCACATGAATCCTGCCGCAAGTGACACTTTGAATTCACCTGTGGACTTTTCTTAAACAAAGTATTAAATGAAGTGACATGGAGCATCAATGATAACCACTATATAAAAAATATATTTGTAGTTGCAGCATATACACTAAATCTCCTCATATAGAAATATCTAAATCAAAAGAAAAGAAAAAAAATTAAATGAACCCAAACGTGGGTTTGGTTTTTGGACAGCATTACCTGGGGAATATTCGTTACTGTAGACTGGCAAGGCTGTTATCCTATTCATCGGACAGCATGGCGCCACCAAAGTATGATACAGCGGAGTCCAATCAATATTCGTTTTGCATTTCAGAGAGGGAGGGGGGTGGAGGTTAGTTCGTGACTGGCGCGCGTTTACTAATTTAATTGGTTTGTACACGCGTTTCCGCCCATTCACAAGCTGACTGGTTCTGTAGACGAGTACATCGATGGTATAACAGCGCGCGGGCGAGACACAAGAGAATGAAACCCAGCCCTGATAATATACTCTTGAACTTGGGACGGGTTACGTGTATGCAAACGAAAAAGAGGCAAGAAAAAAATTAAGTTGGCATATGACGCCCCTGCAGTGTCGAACTATAATTCGCCAGGAAGTTATTCAAGTTTTAATACGGAAGTTGAGAGAGAGAGAGAGAGAACCTATTACACGTTTTCTTTTTTGGTTTCTCGAGATTTTGTTTTTCTCGGACGCGGTAATCTTTCGTAGAATCGCTCGTGCCAACTTGCGCGTTCCCCGTTATTAGCGCAATGGACTCGCGAATGACTACCACGGGGCGCTGCCGTGCATTTCGCAGCGACTCTCAACGGAATAAATTGTTTTTACGTCAGGTTTGATCAAACAAAGAGTGCGATTCAAGGCCTTTTCAGAAGGCTAAAAAATACAGGCGCGAACACGTTGGCCGCGCTAAAAATAAATACGAGTATCGATACATTAAATCTAAGAACTAGAACCACGTTCCACAGTCAGCAGTTTGTTTTAGCCATCGGTGGCGCTGTTCGAAACAGATAAGTCAGATGTGGTGTTCGTTATTTTTTGCCCCGCTCAACAGTTTGACATTCGCCAATGTCACTCGTATTCAAGCAGTGCGGAAGTCGCTTCCACGTGCCTGAGCCTGCAGTGAAGCGTTTTTAATGCCCGCTTGACCGCCATATTAATTTAGGCCTTTTTACGCGGTGACTGGACCACCCCGCGCGAGCATAAGGCGTCAACAGATACTTAGTCACACGGCACCACCCACGATAATGCTCGCGACAGTTTTTCTCGTCGAACTCGGTCGGGTCAATCAAGATTGGACCAAAGTGTCCGGCCAAGTGTGACCTGTGGCCAAAGTCTTACGCTCGGAACGCGCCACGGGACGCCAGCACAAAAAAAAAACCTTTTCAAAACAGATATCAATTCGCCCGTGTCAAGAGGTAATTTTAATTCCGATGCGAAAAAATATGCATAATAGGGGCAGGGGTGTAGCCACGTCGAGATACACAGAGCCACTATATAGTATGGTCGTTACAGGCTGGTTTCATGTTCGAAAACGATTCCAACGGAACAAATCAACAGAAACATGTAATCATCGCCCCCTCCACTCCACCTCCTGGCCCACTGTTACCATCGCACTCACAATTTACCGACAAAGCCGGGCGCATACTAGTTACAGTGCTCCGCATAAGAGCTGGGTTACTAAAACCTTATAGCTAGAGGATACCAAATTTCATGTATACGTTATAACAGATATCGAGATTATGGGATTGCAGAAAATGAATACAAAATTTAATAACAAGAGATAATACTACTCGGATAATCGTCAAAATTGATTTTAAATTTTAAGTTTAATTTTCGAATTTATAATGGCAGATTTCGCCGTATATTTAAGTTTTGAATTTTGGCCAACATAAATCACCAAATTAAAATATTTCGTTAGGTTTAAATCACCAAAGCTTGTAGTTACGAGATATTGACGCAAAGTGGACGATGGATTTTTTTCTTTGTGCCAAGTCGCTAGTACTTATTTTGCATGTCATTTTTTTAAGTCCTGAATGTAGTGAATTGATATCACTACAGGATATTGTATCGCTTGTGTCTCTTTCCTTGCTGCCCCTTTATTTACATGAGGGTATGAGGTCTGCTAGTTTGGATCCGCTGCAAGCAGTGATTGCGAAGTTACGGGGGGCAGCTATTGTAGCAATAATCTGTCTTCTCCACTAAAGTCTGTCCAGCAGGCCATTGTGGCAAAACGTTCGCAGCGCCAGTGTCGAATGAAGCGTGAGCATGAGCGTGAGCATCCCCGCTTTCGGTACGCTCCAGGCTTAACGGAGCGCGTGCCGCAACCATAAAAAAAACGCATTCGTTGAAACTGAGCAGGCCTGGCCAAGCATGCATGCAGCCATATCGCATCAGCATTTCACGTTATAATCGAATGGCCGGCCGCGGTCATGACACTCACATTTCCCTCGAGCCACTAACTCCGGTAACTCATCTACTCCCCAGACCCCGTGATCGTGTACGGGAATGCGACCTGTCGACCTATCGGGAATCAGTCGCAGCTTTGGCGGTGTGAAATCATCCGTTAATTACCGGACCATAACGGATCAACATAATTTAAAGACTTTCGAAGCATTTTTTTTTTAAATCTTTTAGCAATTTGTTTTTTAACTATAGCAACTTTCTGCTGATTTTTCAATTTTTGCACATTTTGCAATTTTTTTAAAACTGTTATGACCACAAGCATGGGCCTTAACATTATCCGTAAAGCAGATCAATATACCGGTACAGTAAAAAAAATGTCTTCAGTTTAGGCATGGGCTTCCAGGAGGATATGCAGTGTACCAGTGTACCACCCCTACAGCAGCAGAAATAGCATTGACAACAGCCCACCTCACTCCTCATTTCCGCAATTCCGCACACGACCATTCCGCGATTGCTCCGCATGTAGTCATGTATGCCCTCCCGCTTGATATTACTTGACCAGAGACGTGCGAAACGACATTCGCCGCTTGCCACGGCGCCACGCGCTGCGTCCACCATCGCACACAATCTAGCTAGATTGACTCACGTGCGTGTAATTTTTGCGCACGCGCCCCACGCACGCCCCGTTTGACCCAGTGTATCATTGCGGGAGGCGTCCGCCATATTGCGAGAAACGAAAAATGCTGGTTTTCGTCCGGCACCACTTCTCAGGTGGCCTCCTCAGAGCCGGGGGTTAGCTGCTCCGTGAAATTAAATTTAAATATATTTTTTTTTTCTTCAATTTGTTAAGAATGCATACAAAAGCAGCAACAACGCTCTTGACTCCTGGCCTCGACTACAAGAGCCAGTTGGTCGGGAGCTTGAAATGAGAAATATGATAAATCAATGACATGCAATCCATTGACAATTGAAAATAAACCGCACAACAGTCTCCCAATCTGAAAGGGAAAAAACGGTTACAAATATAGTTAAACATGTCATCCCCCAAGTCAAAACGCCGACATAGTATACATTTGAGCAATGATACATTGTACCCTGCAAAATTAATTAGGTTAAACAATATATTGCAATTCCACACCCATGTTTCATACATCTATCATAATTGCGTCAAAATTTGGAAAGCTGTTATTTTGATTTTTATTGCTATTATTTTTTGTCTCTGGATCTGTCTGGCCAATTCGAATAACCAATTCGATAGATCTCTAAACTCACACAATCTTTCAGCTAAGCAGAATAAAATAAGCAACATAAAAAATAATAAATCGCTTAAGGCAGATGATTTGTACGCTTTTCAAAAGGCAGTTCATTTAGTTAGTCAACAATTCTTTGTGCTTCTGTAATTGACCAATTCTTTTTCACGCAAATTCCTTCAGATTCGTTATGCTTTTCTAAAACATGGATTCCACCGATAGAAACATAACTATAAACAAGAAAAAAATCTAACAATGTAACGAAAATAGACGTAAATCTCGCCCACATATCCAAGCGGCTAAGTCCGCTTTCCGGTGAATCCGAATGAACAAATGGTCTCAGGAGTGCGTATTGGGTAGTGTCCCGCCTAAGCGAGTGCATGGTCAGTTGGCTGACAAGAATTTGACATGTTATAGGTACATGTCAAAAAACTTGCATCGGGCAAATAATATGTTACAAAGGGGCAAGACAGGTGTCATTCTATGGACTCAGTGGACGGAATCCAGGCAGCGCCCACGTCATAGTCTTAACAAATGGCGCAGAACAATGTAACTGAGATTGTGAAATTACACGTGTATGTTTAGTGGTGCATTAATGCACGTCATTATACTCAGGGATATTAAAACACAAGTACAGCTCACAAAAGAAATTATAGCTTGGAAATATCTGGATATGTGTGAGAAATTGCGCGATTTAAATATTTATTTAAATTATTTTCACGTTTTCGACAAGCACGTATGATGGGTAAAAACTGCTACACGTACTATAATTAAAGTAAAGAATTGTTTTTGAGGAAACCAATTTTCCCGGCTCCACGTTCCCATATGACACCCACAAAAAACACAATCTCAAAAACGAGCCGCAAAATTAAAACGCTTTGCGACACAGGCTATAATTTAGAAAAGTTGTATGCTCATAAAATGAGTTAATGAAAATAGAAGGTGTTGCCAGAATATCGCTGGGTTTTTCTCGTTTAAATTCGTCGTACAAGTACGATATCAGAAAACTGTCCAATTTTTTTAATGTTCAAAATTGCTCCAAGAAAAAGGTCAGTAGCGGACCTGGATTTTAGGTTTCTAGAGCATTATTATTTCAGAGCACCCCCAATTTTTTTTTTTGCCATTCGCATACAAAATGTATTTTAATTGCGTGTACATTTTTGGTTGATATATTATATATTAAATGTTGTTATTCGAATGTTATCAAATGTGTTGAAATGCGGTTATCTGTCATGTTGTTAAAACTATTTATCATATGTTCCTCGCGATATTTATTTTATGATATGTGGCTCACAATATTTACTTGATCATATGTGGCTTACAATATTTATTTATCGTATATTGCTCACAATATTTTGTTAAGGCCAGTGCGGTTCATCGTATTTACTTTACTGGATCATACACTGTGTACATCCTTCAGGACTATACAAGTTTTGCTGCTGTATCACATGTGATTCTTACTGTAGTAAGAATCACATGTTACTTTCACAATGTTATTTTTATGCAACAGTATTTAAAAAATAAATAAGCCAAATAATTTTTAAAAGCTCGTAATATTTCAAAAACAATATCCACTATAAACCATGATTTTTTATTTGTATCCCAAAAAACAAAAATGTCATTCCATAACGCCCACAAAATTCGGTACCCGATCTAACAAAGAGTCACTTCTAACTTGTGTATTTGAATAGAACGAATAAAAAACGGTCACGACTCGCAAATAAGATCGCACGACGACATGGCGTTGACCTGTCGAAACCTTATGCTTGTCGCCATCTTGATGAGTCGGGTTTTCCACCTCTCTTCATGCCCAACTCCCAGTCCATTGACCAGCGGGTGGCATTGTGTAAGCAAGCAAGCATTGTGCGTCGTAGCGCATTACAAGTGAATTACAACGTGCATCGAAAGTAATTGTCCAATTGCCCGCCGTTGCCAGAAAATAAATCACATGCATTAGTTATTATTAGGTAACCCACTCTACAGGGCTATACGACAGCAAACTACAAATAAAGAGGTTAAAAACTGCACGTAAAATCTAGTGAAATTCTTTCGCTTTTGGTCAAAAATGACTATCCACTGTCACAGAAAACAAACCTAATATCCCCAAATTTAAATTTTATGAAATGAAAAAATAACAAATCTTTGGAAGACGTACAGCACTTTTAAAAACATTATGGTTGCTTCTTTCAAAGACATTTTGGTTGCTGAAAATTACTTAGTGAACAAAAGATAGAAAAACAAATTACAAGGCTTCCGACATCACCAAACATGACTAATCTAAAACACGATCAGGTTTCATCTCGCAAATGCGTCTCGACGGCAAATTTTTTTTTTTCCATTTTTTAAAAATAAATTTCCTTAAAAATGAGGAACCTGCCGTATCGATTTGGACACGTTTTTGGATTTATCGTGCGATATGCAAATTTTCCGTCAAGGCCAGTGATTCATCCGAACACAGGCAATATCGTGACGCAGCGAAAGGGAGGTGAGAGGGCAGGCAAAACGTCATCATCCCGACTCGACCGCGTTTGAATTTCCAGAAGAAGAAAAAAACACACACCAAAAAAGTTACTCATGTCCGAGAACGACGTTCATAAAGTGCGCCGCGACAAGCTGCCCCCGCCATGCCCCGAAAAACCGGTAGACCCCTAATCGCGCACCGAGCGCACGCGAACTCGCGTGCCCAGGTGAAACGACCGCGCGACCGACGGTGGCGCCCCCTTCATACCCCTCCGCCATCACCACCACCGCAGCACCGCACGTGGGGGCAATCGCTAATTACTATTCAGTGGCCATAGCACGCACGCGCTGGGTCACCCCGCGACGACACATTCCTCCCACCTACCCTTCCACCTTCCCTTGGTACATACATGATGGGCGCATGTTTAATAAGCCCGACCAGCACCGTAGGCTGCAGGTTTACAAATCTTCGTGTGCGACAACGGTGTCCATAAGCGTACGGTGTATTAGTGATGCGCGATATTCGCAAAATACTCGATATTGAATATCGACTGTTGAGAATATTCGATATTGAAAAACTCGATATAATTTTCTGAAAAAACTCGATATAAAAAATACTC
>JAUJYS010006369.1:0-10375 GCA_033995665.1 Melogona broelemanni | reverse complement strand
TCTTCCCTCCCCTTCCCTGCCCCTCACATAATCTATATAGAGATTCGAGGGTGCAGTAATCCTGTAGTGCACTAGGCACTACGGTGATTTAAAAAAAAAGTATATAAAAAACATGTGAATGTAAATTATATACTTCAATTTGAACTTCCGATGAACATTCGTTGCTGTTTTATTTAGCGCGTAGGTTCATTTAAATTTTTAAAGAACTGGAACGGGAACTGGTTCCTTTATTTGAGGAACGGGAACTTGGATTTCTTTCTGTGAAATTCTTTCGCCATAACCTTGAATATTTTACGAATACAATGTTCCAAAGTGTATTGTCAGCGGAAAAAATATTTAACACATTTTTTTTTCTGTGTTCGCAAATCAACATTTGTTCTTTAGATTACTTCCCGCAATTTTTTTTAAATATTTTTCAATCGAAGGAACGGAACGGAAAAGTACCTGGTTTTTAAAGGACTTAAAAACGCCTAGGTTCCTTTTAATTTTTGAGGAACTGTAACGAGAGCTTGTTTCTTTTTTCATCGGAGAAACGGGAACTGGAACTGAACTATTTTCAAGTGGAACGAACCCAACAATGTAAATAATGTCTACTTGTTCGAAACTAGTCACTAGCGTACGAGTATTTTAACACTGAGACTGCGGAGCTAACATCGTGTTACACAAAAATGGCGACACATTTGTTATTCTATGTTCGGTTGGAGAGAATGAAAAAAAAAAATCAGTGACATGTTTTCGCTCTTTTCGGAACAATTGACCAAGAACTGGTTTCGAGGAACGGCAATGAATATTAACCCGAGGTAGGGCTTCGACCATTCGGGATATCCTACGCAGAAGGGCGTCTTACGTGTCGGAATCTCGAGTGAAATGTTTCTTCTCCCTTTAATGTTGGCATGCTGCACTGGTTTACCTAATAGCAACCCGCGTTTTGCAATTTGTATTCATCGGAGACGATCCTATAATTAACTGAAGTGAGTTCTCTGTGGTTCAGAAATGCTTCACTGGTCAAGTCATCTGAGCAATAGGGAATATGATCTTAAATTGGCAAAATCGTCACCATCGGACAGAGTGTTGATGACATGAATTAGTCACTTCTAATTTTTTCAGACTAGGGATTGCGGACAAATCAACTTATTTCATGAGCATGTAGATTAGGCATGAAAACTTTGAAGCGTGGAAGCTTTTGGCGTAGAAATGTAGAAATCCTGGAATAAATCAAAAGCGTTCGACCATCTGTGGATATGGCAATAGACTGCTGAGCGGGTGGTCCAAGGTTCAATTCCCGACGCAGGCTTTCGTTTATTCGATCCTGGAGTACTGGGGAAAGTTTGCCATTAACATTTTGCCTAAACAACACGAAGGGTACATAATCTCCTGCAGTGATATCCACAACACACTAAGGGAAATTTCCCCAACAAAAAAAATTATTCACAAACGAATAGGAAACACATTTTCTGTTTAATAAACAATTCAGACACTTCGTATTAATAAGTCAGTTTCATATAACTCGCTTTCACGCAATTCGATGTACTTCCATGCGAGGCGACCACCGCTATCATTGAAAACAGAGGTAGGTTCCGCTCGGTGAATTTTAAGAAGCATAGTACCGCAATGTCGACAGCTAGGAATTATCGCGGCATGGGATCTCCTCCTACAGTATATGGGATTTAACCGTGAGGATTCAACATTTTGAAAGAGGCGTGAAACGTCGTGTGCCTAACAATGAGTACGTCTATCATGAGCAGCGCAGCGAAGCTAGAACTAGTCGATGTAATGAGTGATCATCAGAATATTTGCCAGATATGGACATGGGCTAAATAATGTTAATCCTAGTAGCTTTCAGATCATGAATCAGTGGCAGCGATTGTTATTATACAAGTAATTTTATTTAAAAAAAAGTAATTTGCTAAGAAAAAATTGACATAGAACCGCACGGTGAATTTTCCACGGTGAACTTTGCATGGGGTATTTTAATTAATCAAATTGTTTCTATACTGTTGGTTTGACCACACAACTTCCACTTTACTTTACAAAGGAAGGTAGATTTCGAATGTTTCGGTCGGGAATCGAACACTGAGAAGAATCACCGCAGTGCTAATCATTGCAGGATTACTGCACCCTCGTGTCTCTATTGAGATATGTGAGGAACAAGAAAGGGAAGGGAAGGGGAATGGCAGCTAGTATAGCCAGGCTCCAGGATCCACCCCTAAGCTCTGGACTCCCTAATGGAAGCTCAGGGGTGACACTAGCACCGCGGCTAAATAAATGAGAGCCTCTGCCGGGAATCGAGCCCTGGACCGTCCGCACCATAGTCGGATGCATTACCGACTGGACTAAACTCGGCCATCTGTAATGAGAGGAGTCATAAATTACAAAACACAATTTACAAAAAAATTCATGTTTTTAAAATCACTAAAAAAAATTTTTATAATCCTTTACTGTAAAACAACGTACTGAGTCAAGAACTTTACATTGAGCGCACGTATAGAAACGCATGTGCTTAATAGTGCCATGTGCCAAATATTGTCCTAATGATTTATTATGTTTCACGTGCAAATCCGTTTCTTGGTTATGCCCGAGGTTTCGTCAAAATCTATCCCAAAAACATCACGGTGGCCCACCAACCTGACCGGTCAGTTCGAATAATAAATAATGGTTGTTGATAGCGCACGTAACATACATTTAAAATGTGTCTACACGTAATCCACGAAAAATACAGATTGATTTTCTGCGCTGACTGCCGCTGCGTAGGCGTTTATGCCGTAACAGTTTATGGCGTAGCAACAAAAGGAAAAATTGGTGTGGCACTGGCCCTCTCTCTGTTTCATTTTTTTAATGCTCCTATGTTGAATCTGCAGACCACACACAAGTACAAATAGCCATAAAATCTTAATTAGGACGAAAGCATTTGCCCGAGAGAGTTGTCTGAGCGGAATATATTTTTTGGCAAAGACGGCGCGCAATTTATATCATCAAGGATGCAGAGAGATAGAGAGAAATGTGTAGATAACAGAACAGGACTGCTGTTTTATATTGATGCCGATCCCGCAATACACCGTTTGTCCGTTTGGACCACCAAACTGACGTGTTTACTAATTGGACACTGTCTCTCGAAAGGTGATTCGTATCAGAGACAAACATGATTATTGATCACATTAATCAGTTTATCATTTCGTGTCAGCTGTTTGGCTGATTCTTGTTGTTGCTCGAATATTTAATACAAAAGTAATCAGTGATCAATGTTCAACTGATTACAACTGACTTTCCTTGAGGAAAAGCCAAACTACATTGAGCAACTTTTGTTATTTGTTATTCTTGTACTTAAAAAATATGGGCTTAATTGGGATTCTCTGGTATTGCTGTGGTATTGCTTATATTAATGAAATAAACAATAATTAAATTAATGAATCTACCGAGGATTTTTTTTTTTTGAGAAGATAACGAGAACGCGTGAACAAAAACATGACTTGAAACGTCAACAGACGAAATAAACGTTTTATACACCTGCACAACTTAATATTTAAAAAAAAATTACACGGTTTTTGTTCATTCATTCTCATATTTTTTCTTAATCATCTAATGTTTATTTCTACGATACGATGCATATTTAAATATCGGGCTGATATCGATATGACACTTATTTAATTAATTTACACTCTACTTTTTTTTCTTTTTCAAATCACTGTAGTGCCCACATTACATTACAGGATTTATACCCCATTATAAATCATTACAGGATTTATACCCCTCGTGTCACTATGGCGATATGTGAGGGGCAGGAAAGGGGAACGGGTAGGGATGGGCTTCACCCCTAAGCTCTGAACTCCCTAATATAATCTCAGAGGTGACACCAGTACCACCGGATCGAATAAACGAAAGCCTGCGCCGGGAATCGAACCAGGAACCACCCGTTCAGTAGAATGTGACCATACCCACTGAGCCACTGGGGGCCGACATGCTTCAAAATCTTTTAAATTGGTCCCTCTATTATGAACTAAAAAAAATACGAACCGTAGAGAAATTGTGACAATCTTCAGCATTAGAAAAACAAACATGAAATTCTATTTTGTCTCAGTTCCCAATAAATTACAATCCGAAGTGTATAACTACTATTTATTTTTTTGGTCACAGAATAGTATGTAGGCGACGGTTACCCAAGCTCCGCCTAGCTTTGTTCCCACATGGTCACCGATTGTAAGGCTTGCATTGCACATGCGAAGGGCAAGATGGCGTTCTTAAGAACAACTACACAGCTAAGCGCAATTACAAATTAGATAGTACAATGCATCAGGCCCTGCCATGGCGTGTGTCGAATATGACAACTGTCAAATCTGGCGTTATTAATAGTCGACATGAAGTGGCACCGCATATTCCCAGAATCGCATTCAGCGATCTGCAACCACACGTGCATTTTATTACACTGCAAATCATTATGGCTTAATACTTATAAAGGTGCCAATGTTGGCTTTTGCATTTTCTTCTTATAGAATCAAAAAAATTCTGGATTCGTTTATATTGAATAATTTTCGTCAATATTTTTTAAAGGATTTCGATTTTTCAGCATTTTATTTGTTTCTTCGCAACCTTCATGATAAAAACAACCTTCTAAAAACAGCCTTCACAAGAAACAGTCTAAAAGTAATTTGTTTTTAATCTGTTCATCAATACGTTATTTAAAACAGTATATTAAAAAAAAATTAGCGGCAGCTCGAGGAATTTTAAAACAATTATCTTCATTTAAATAAATTAATGATTTTTATCCAGGATTTATAATCGTTTATTCTTGTTAAAACATCCGATGTGAAAGTACTGTATTTGATATTTCTATAAAGTACCGTATATATATCCTTGCTGGAAACAATTTGATATCTTCTTTTACACGTAATCACAAATTGACTGCAATTTAAACTTTGGTGGACTGGAACCCATTTTTCGTTCATAGCTTCATAGTGATGTTTAAACTTCTGAGCTATGTGACCAATCAATGAATGACATGTCACTGAATCAGTCAATCACAGCAATCACTTAGCTCTGAAGTTTAAACAGGATCACCGTCAAAATATCGAAAAATGTCGAAAACAATGACATAGGAGGGTAGAATCTCGTAGCGCACCTCTACATCGCGCATACCTTCTGCTCGACAATCTATCACGTGAGACTGAGATGAAGTGAGACTGATTTGCCTTAACAAAAATATAACATGAAGTGACAAATCACGTGAGACTGAGATGTGCGATGTTGAATCGGCTAGGAGATTCTACCCTACTATCTCATTCTATGTCATTGTTTTCGATATTTTGACGGTATGCCGTTTAAACAGCACTACAAAGGTATGAACGAAAATCGGGCTCCTGATCTTGTTGTCGCCTGACTGTTCTGTCGTCTGAGGTCAAAGGTCTGATTTCAAAGGCGTCAATGTTAGGTTTTTGAACATTGACGCCTTTGAAATTTGACACTAGGGATCTCACGCGTCTCTGTACCAGACCATGTGACATGTTTCAACATGTTGGATCACTGGAGAGTGTTTCTTCTGATTAGCTCGAAAAAAGAGCCCATTTTAAGGGGGACACGTCAAAACTCTTACTCGTCAAATCTCTTACGTGTCAATGTCCAAATCTCTTACCCGTCAAAACTCTTACGCGTCAAATATCTTACGCTTTATTATGGGGATTTTACAGCAAAAACTATTTGACGCGTAAGAGATTTGACGGGTAAGAGATTTAACGAGTAAGAGATTTGACGGGTAAGAGTTTTGACGAGTAAGAGTTTTGACATAACCCCATTTTAAGTCGCCCAGAATTTGAGTGCGTTTCTATGACTAACCGAACGGCGAGCCAGTAAAGTTCAAGAAGCACGTTGCGTGGTTGGCGTGCACATTTTACGACGCGTGAATACTAATAGCGAGCATGGTCGGATTCTTATCTGCAGTGAGAGGCGCGCGTAGTCGGTCAGTCGCTAGAAGCTAGCTGCGGTGGTGATGGTGATGGTTGGTGGTGGGCGTATTGTCGAACGGGGCGAGAAAGGTTTTGGCAATCGGCGATAACCTAAGAAAAATCGGCACATCAGACACGGCCCGAAAAAATATGGCCCAGGTCTTCCATCCGCCGCCGACTGGCTGCCGAATTATTTAACCAAAACCGCAACTCGGCTGGTCACCCCAAAGGACGTCGTTTTGTAACCAGATGCTATGTCGAAACAAAAATAATGGTTTCTTACTATTTCAAATTGAAGCGACGGAATTGGGGTACTTTCGTAATTTAGATATTTTAATTTTTTTTGTCTTTTTGACGAAACGCACGCTACTTTAATACATTTTTTATTTAAAATTAAAAAAAAATAATTTTGAAATCGCAATCGAAATCGAAAAAAAACAACATAGCCAGACCGATGTATCTTTTGTATCTTTTGCGCCTTCAGAATTATTGAACACCATTCAAATCACAAATGTGTCATTAATTCATTCATTTCTGTACTGCACTGTGTTTTTGTAACTGAAAGACTTCTATGATTTAAAGTCCCCGAAGTCAGCACTAAAGAAAAATTATGAACTCCAGTATTCGTCGATTACTCAGCTATACTCTTCGCTGGTTTTAATTATTTAAATGACCATTCAAATTGAATTGAAAAAGTAACAAATTTTTTGGGCATGTGGGTTGTGTAGGGTTTTGCGAAACGGCATCCAATAAGATCAACCGGAGTTGTTAGCGAGGTGAGGATAAATTTATATATCGCTTAAATCTCAGGTGTTCAACATTTGACGCTTGCTGAAATCTAAGTCTGTCGGCGGGTCGGCACCAAATAATTTATATGAAGTAAATTGGCCCACCCTTTATCTGACGCTTTGGTTAAATGAAATCGTGCTGAGTTGGCTGTTATTAGCATATGTCACGCAACAAAAAAATAACACATATTTACTGTGTATAATATCATACCAGGTTTTGATTTTAGATTGTATACGAGGTGTTAACATAATTGGTTCGCATGAAATTATTCAACGTATATAATGTCATGGACACTGTCAGTGGCAAACGTGATTGTCGATAATCCATTTACTTTGAGTGAATTGGAATAATGTGTAGCAGCAACTGCACAATTTGTCACTTGGATTGTTTCCAGCATTAGTTCGATTCCTGGCTCAGGCTCTCGTTTATTCTATCTAGCTCGTGAAAATGTGTTCCTCCATATAAAGCTCAAGCGTTTGGTGGGACACAGAATCAAGCGTGATGCTGTTCATTAGAGTTGACATGCGACAGGTATATCAAGTTACTCCAAGATAAAATGAAATTTTGTTGGAACACTGAATTCCACGAAAACAATTATAAGCACATTTTTACGAATACAATCTTAATTGAAAAAAAAAAACGACCAAGACTATCTGAATTTTTTTCGGGCGAGGAAAATGACGTGCCTTCCTTTATAAAAGTAAGCCAATCCGTGGGAGCCGTGCCTGTATGTTGTCATGTACACGTTAAAAATCCCTACCTAAGTTAGCAAACGGTAAATTACCAGGTACGGTAGCCAGTTACCAGTATAGTGTAAATTACCCTGGGGAGCTTTGAGACGAATACGTTGGTAAGCCTCCATAAATAAATTGAAACATGACCAAGCCCAGAAAAAATGTAGTCACCATCCGCCACCACTTCGCTACTCAAAGATCCTAAAATCCATCTACAAGTGGGGGTTGGAATGATACACGAGGCAATCCGCCAAGATGGAGAAATTATTTCGTCATTATTTGATGTAAGCTGCATACAGCAGCAGTGGCAGACCTAGAAAGCTCATATCAGCGAGCAGATAGATCAAAGTCGACAGGTCGAATTGATGAATGAATTGTAAGACACTCACTTGAGCTTGTCACTTTTGTTCATTCACGCCTACCTACTTAATGGAAGGGATAAGTAAAGTCAGCGTTGCCCCTGCTCTCGCTTTTGGGGTACACGTCTGTAGCGTCTAGGTGCGGATTCCGCATGTCACACCGAACAACAAAAGCCACCTGCATTCGACTCCTGAGACCACGTGACACGAGTCAACGACTTACCGTAAGCCAGTACTGCAACCAACTGCGGTGCGCAGCGGTCTCTGATTTGATTCCAGGAAGGCTGTCGTTTATTCCATCGTTGTTGTTGTTATGATCCGTCGAGTCGTTTCCGATTCCTGGTGACGCCATGGACAAGTAGTGCTCTCCAACTTGGCCGATTCGATGACTTGCTTTGCAGCTTCCGGAGTGACATCTTGGTTTCCCTCTTGATACAGTCCAGCCATCTTGTGCGTGGTCGTCTCACTCCTCTTGCTCCGCTTAGCGATTGAGCATTAAGCGACTTTTCTAGAGAGTTGGTCGCCCGCATGACATGCCCAAAATATCGCAGTTGGTTTTTTTTCTACTGACTTTATTTTAGCTTCTACATATTACACCTAAAATGATCTCTATTGTCTCGTTGTAACATTTTGCTTTGCCTTCTAGTGGTAGTTTTGGAAACTAATTTAATGAAAGAGTTTTTTGTAAGCCGATATTTAATTATATCAGCCAGTAAGGTGCGTAGATTCGTGTATTTCTTTGGATTCAACACATGTGGATGACCTATCGCCCGCCTACTACCGTGAAGCAATGAAACGATATTTTCATCGAAACTATAGATGATGCTCGAAGCGTAACAGTCGGACACGGTGTTTCTATACATGCTTGTATAAATTATATTTTTAATGAAAAACATTTGTGAATTTGTTCACTAAAATTACGTATGATGGATGGAGTCCGTTCGTAAAGAGCAGGAGATAATTTTACGCAAATTTTCTTGTGTGGATGCAAAAAAAAAAAGATATATCTAAATTTCGAGTCCGGCTTACGCATACTTTTTACCATTTTAATTGATACGTTTGAGTAGACCGGCTCGTTATTGACTTCTCAAATAATTGAAAATATCACTGCCTTCACTGGGAGGCGAAACCGAGCGAGCCGCCCGCGCGAGTGGGCGGTGGTGCCCTCCTGCGACAATTATTGTCCCAAACAAGTTTGTGAAACTTTGGAGTCTAACAACGGTGTTTCAAGTATATCTAATACTATAAGACTGAAAATCTAATACTATAAGACTGAAAATGGTGTATGTCTGTCTGAAGCCAGCACGTGACCTTAACTGAACATATACAAAACACGTACCGTGCAATAAAGAGATGTAAGCATAGAAACTAAACTCTATTAATTGCCAAAGAAATATGTTGACATGTAATGTGTGTTACATTCATGACGTCATGACGTCATCTACCGTTATGACGTCATCTACCGTCATGACGTCATCATCTTTAATGACGTCATCATTTTTTTTCTTTTTAATATTTTTTTTTAGGATTTTTTTTTTAGATTTTTATTTTTTTTTACAAAACCGGGCGAAGCCGGGATTAAAAGCTAGTTCATATATACGCGGGGACCTCTCTCTCTCTCTTTCCCTCTCTCCGCTTTTGGTAATTATTTCGAGAGCCAGTATCATTTCACGGATATCTTTTAGTGGTGCATTAAAGTCATTTCTGACTGCCCTCCGGGGGGCCATCGTCGGCTGGGATCTCCAGGCCGGCCGAGTTGTTTGATGCGCGATCGCTCTCGCCTGGTTACCCGATTCGAAGAAGGCGCTCGATAAACCGGATAAATTCTAAGAAAACCGTAGTCGTGTTCTACGAAACTCCGCCACCCGCAAAAACATGAGCTGAATTAATTTTTTAGGAAACGCCCAAGAAGCGCGATCGAATCAGAATTTTCAAATAATGTGCCGATGACAACAAGATGTAAGGTGTAGCGGACTGAAGTGCTGCTCATAAAGCCAGGCGCCCCTCTCTGACGAAGCTTCCGGCGCAGGGTTTCATTCACGTGATGGATGGAGTCCATGGTGGATGGACATTTATTCATTTCCAAATCATTTTTTTTATTTCATTTATTTTTTATGTTTACTCAATATGAAAGGCGTTCTCTTCGACCGACTTCCAGGCGAGAAAACATGTTGTCAAAAATGCATGTTGAAGGATATATTCTGAAATTAACGTCCAAAATTAGTTTTGGAAACCGCGGAAACAAAGTTGCATTTTATAAAATCTTTTGCACATATTTTCAGAAGAAAAATTGTTTTTCTCGTGAATTAATTTTCTTTCTTTTTGTTCTTTCTATTTATAGGTAAGCCACGCCTAATTATTACTTGTTACAAAGGAATGTATCGTCACGAATTTGACCGCCATCAAATCATCAGTAGCTTAATGCAAGCGTGACCTTCTCAGCATCACTTATCGCGAGTGTTGGGTGAGTGAATATGGCAGACTTTTTTTTTTTTTTTAAGTCACCGTAGCGCCTAGTGCACCACAGGACTACTGCACCCTCGTGTCTCTATGGAGATAT
>JAUJYS010006368.1:0-10375 GCA_033995665.1 Melogona broelemanni | reverse complement strand
TGTAAACAATTAATGTAATTCAGACTTGCCTGCATCTTGGGAAATGGGCATGGGTCTTTCAACGCTAGGAACGGTTCAATTTCTTCCAAGTAAAATTTTGGCAACCACAAATGGTGATCTAAAACTGCCTAAAAGAGTGCAAGATCACTTATAAATCGTCGTTTAGTTCACTATAATTAGGAAAATAGAGTCATGTGTTGACACGTACCACAGCTCTGACGGTTGCAATTCCAGCTGCAAAAATTAGAAATGCTACAAACGCGATATCCAGTGGTCGTTGACAAAGTGGTTTAGCCGAACCGTGAATCTTGAAAAATAATAATAATTCGTGCACGGAGGAAACGGAAAAAATTAGTATCTGTTAACTAAATTGAAAGTAATTGAATGAGTGTTTATTTGTTGTTGTAGTGTACAGACCAACTGAATAACAATTGCGTACTCGTATAATCAGTTGCACTTCTCTCACCTTTACTGTCGGCTTATTTTGCAGAAAGTGCCAACCAATTAGAAAAGGCATAACCAAATAAGGTATATTCAGGGCGGTTGCAGGAAAAACTCCATGCTTTCCTAGTTTAAAAAAATAAATAAATAATGTATCTGTGCAATATATTTTTATGTGCATGCGTATTTAGCGTTCACGAAATAAATTAGGTAATATATTTTGAAATTGACATTTCGAGAGTCAATTTGATAAATGTGGAATGTTTTGTACGCTGGATAAAAAATATTTTGTTTGCTATTTACCAACAAAAATGGATAAAAATAAGACAACCATCGAGTTGGCTAAATTTCCCGACCAGTAGAGAGCCATGGATCGATAGTTCTTGCTGAAAATATTAACATAACAATCGCCTTAATATTTCAATCAAGATATTCGCGTACAATATTTATGCATTAGTGAAAGCTGCATTTTAATTTCTTGACACGAAATTACATTTATTCAACCTACTTGTTGAGGATTTGATGCATCATGTAAAGATACATGGAGTACATGCCGAACCCGTCCCAGTAACATATAACTGTACCGTAGGCGCTTGTCAAGTATGGTTCTCCGGAAACCAAGTATTCCGTCAGGAAATCTTAACGACGAAAAGTACAATGACATTTAAATTTAACGTTTGCTTGTCCTGTCAATTGTCATTAATGGTTTTAAAAAATGATTTTCGCATTTTTTTTACCGGAAATGAATCCATCTAATTCCAGTCCAATGCCCAAATCGATAATAGACGTAAATGAAAATAAGGCGAAACCTAAACGAAAGAAATGTTAGATTCCTGGAGCAGGCTCTCGTTTATTCGATCATGAGGTACTGGTTGAAATGTGCGCTTCACATATTGCATAAGCAACACGAAGGGTAAATAATCTACTGTACATGTAGTGATATTCACTTCAGTGAGGGGAATTTCCCCACTAAAAAAATGTATAAATTGCAACCTTGATTATTATTATTTTTTAATTTGAAATGTTCCATTGAGTATTAACCATTTTAGCGTGATTGGTGTAGTTAATTAATTATACAGAATAATTAAAATAATTAATAGAGCTACTAAAATATTTGTACTACTTCTAATATTTTTAAGCAGTACGTAAAGTGGTGACTTACAATAGAAAAATGGATCCTTGATTTTCTTTTTACTCGAATCATCTCTGAAGAGACGAAATGCCAAAGCCACAAATGTCACCAATACTAGTACACCGATCACGGCTATTACTGCCGAGTGGAATCCTGCTTTCATCAGATATTTTAACAGTTTGTTGGCCGTAACGCAGACCGGTACGGCGGTCCAGGAAAATAGCACCAACTTCCAAAACATGGGTATACTTGGAGCCATATTTTCGGCTGACGTCTGAAAAGAGATTTATAAAATAAAAGCGACTCGATGTCATTCAGACTAAAAATAATAATTCGATCGTTATCTCGAGATGAATGCCAGTGTTTGTGCCACGTGCACGAATGCAATCTGTAAAGTCATCGCCGCATTTCGTTCACGTGGCTGCAGTCTAGTTGTGAGCCTTAAATAAAACGAATTTTTTGCTCAGCGAATCCAATGTTGCTTATTATCGGACAGTGTGCCGTTAACTTCTGATTTTCAACGTCCTTGGAATATTATCGTACGGTATCGGGTGTCGGTATGTTGGGGTAGAGAGGTCAATGGATTATGGTCGACGCCTAATCACCAAGTGCATATCTTTTAATCTTTCAAAATATTTTTTTAATTAATTCCATATTCATAATATGTAAACACCGAATCGATTATTCAAATTTATTGATTGTAAAATTTCTTTAGTGGGCGGAGAATTGCTTTGAAAGTAAATCAGCAAAATTGAAATTTAATCTCGTATTTTGCCTAAATCGCTGCATTTCTATTAATAATGCTAACAAATATTTCCCACAGTAGCTCGCTGGAGATTGAAGCGATCTACCAAAATCGCGTCATTGTTGGCAACATTGTTGTTGAATCCTTCGTGTCGTCTCCGGACCCCGACCCTCGATCCCCGAAGCCCCGCAGACGCGTTCGCCATCAACTGCGATTAACATGACGTCACAGTGTGGCTTTCAATTTAGAAAAGGTTGTTATTCTTCTACTCAACGTAGATTCAAGCACTCTGCTCACAATTTTATCCCAGTGTGGCCGAGGCCCGCGTCAATCCGTTACTTCCGGCGGTAACGGTCAATCTCGCGGGCCTCGGTGTGGCACTGTTGCTTTCAGTTTAAAAAAAGGTTGTTAATCATCTGCTCGACGTAGATTTAAGGATTCTCGATTCGGTGTCAACTTTGGGAATCCTCATTCCTCACTCCCATCATCGACATCGACTCGTCGTCGTCGAGAGAAAGAAGACAACAAGATGGCGTTTCGTGGCGACAACAAACTAAATAGATCCGGCCGTGTCCTGCAAATGTCGCGGCAGGAACAGATTATCGAGGAGAAGAAGCGCGAGATTGAGAAGAAGCTGGCTGAGAAGCGACGGCTCGAGAGTGAGGACAGCGACAGAAACCAGAAAATAAAGCGAGAGGATGTTGGTGGCCTCGCCGGATCAATGTAAGCTCAACCCTACCAATTATGCCATACACGTAGGCTAATAATTGCATAAATGAAACTCAGCTTGCTCACCATGAAATTGATTTCTTCTCGTACGCAGCGCTTCCTCGTCTGATCAGTCGTCAAAGTTCAACGCCTTCTCCAACGACGGAAGTTTCTTGGAGCAGTTCCGAAGAAGCATGCAAGCTGCTGGAGGACCAGCCAAAGGTAATAAAGACAAGGAAGTGAAGGGTATAAAATGTCGTTAATTTCTGTTGCCCGAGGGAGGCACCAATTTATTTCGTGAAATTTGGTACGCCATCCAAGGATGAATCTGGTATAGCTCTGTGGGTATGGCAACATACTCCGGAGCGGGCGGTCCCGGGTTTGATTCCCGGGGCAGGCTCTCGTTTATTCGATCCTGGGGTACTGGTGTCGCCTATCATCGTCTGTGTCTGAGACGTGGGTTCAATTCCAACCCAATTCCCGGCGAGAAAATGTGTACGCATGCCTTCCTTCGAGCTTGTGTGTTGTTGGGTACCGGTACATGTTAAGGAAGCTAGTCTTTGATCAGAAGCTAGTCTAAATTACGAGGTTGCCCTCTGGGTTGGTTTTGAGACGAAAACGTTGGTAAACCTCAACAACCAAACGAAAAATAGTATGAACAGCTTCTTGTCAATTCTTAATTGTTAAATAGTATTGCCTGAGATGTACATGTACATCTATCGTAAATGAAAAAAGCTATTGCTTGCCTTGATGACGTAGTTATTTATTATTATTTTTTTTAATCACTAGTGCACTACAGAATTACCACCCCTCGTGTCGCTATGTGAGGGAAAGGGAATAGCAGCTGGTATAGCCAGGCTGCCGGTGTTTCACCGCTAAGTTCTGGACTCCCTAATAGAAGCTTAGAGGGGACGTCAGTACCCCAGGCTCGTCGAATAAACGAGAGCCTGCGCCGGGAATCAAAACCCGGAACCGTCCGCTCTGTAGGATGTTGCCATACCCACTGAGCCATCGGTACGTACAATCATTAGTATATCTTATCGGTACATACAGTTATTAAACTACTCCTTGTAGAGAACAGTGATGGTATGGCAATTACGAAACGAAAGGTACGAATTTTTCTCTTCCAAAAAATTCGGGAAGTTATGCCAGAGATCCGAAAAGCAATCACGTGCATAGTACTGACAGTAGGCGAGAACGCTCACCACTGCACCACCGAGACTTCCTGTACCAAATGGCCACGCCAGTGGCTCAGTGGTTAAATCGAGCCGAAATTAAATTAAAGTTCTATTTGCAGGTCCTGAGTCAAGTGATTTGGATTTGGCGAACGCGATCAAGCAGGAACCATTGTCACCTGGCGGATCCACAACCTCGACAAAGTCAAACATAGGTAGGTCATGTAGATACTGTCAGCACTGTGCCTGTTTAAATGTTAGCGAAAATTCCCGGGTTCTCTACCAGCTCATGCGTTACTACTAGAACGTTGTATCCCGTCGCGATTAATTCTGTTTACTTCTCGTTTTCAGCCTCGTTCAATCCGGAGACCGGCATTGTTATTAAGCTTGAAACACCCCAGTAAGTTTATTATTTTATGAGCGTCTATTGAGTCTGTGAATTTCTAATTTGAAAAGAACTCGGTTGTTGAAAACGACAATGACATATAAGAAAAGATCCTGCTCTATACATAGATGTGTTATTTGCATTTCGATAATTCATTTACATTTCGGAAAATTATGAAAAATTGTAATTTTTGAATAAATTGAGAAATTTCTTCCAGATTATTTAAAAAAAAAAGTTAATGTGGAATAAAATTGTCCCTGACATATCCGAGCAAATTATAATCCATAATTTTAGTCCGTGGCCAAAAAGTGCGAGTCTTTATTGATACAATATTTCCTTAAAACATTTCAAGTAAAGATACCTTGTTATTTATTATACTCAAATAATAAAATGATCTTTGTATAATACGAAAACGCAGGACCGTGCGGGAAGAAGATAAACGAAATCGCAACACAATGCGATATCTTCATCCCGCACGGTCCTGCGTTTTCATATTATACAAATATCATTTGTATGATTTGAGTATAATGAATAACAAGTTATAATCCTCGATAAACATCAGAAGCAGTTTTACAGTAGTCTACTGTGAAATAGTTTCTTACAGTTATCAATACGAACATCTGATTATTGTTTGAATCTAACCATTTGAGTCTACAACTCATTTTATTACGATTTTTTTATGTTTCGTTCACGTTTCATACTTAATTTACCTAGTACTATACATTCTTGCATTAAAAAAAAACTGCAGAATTTTCTAAATCAAGACAAGCATTGGTTTAATTCTAAACATCTGCTTCTTTCTGCAAATCATTTTTTAACGTTTTTTTAATATATATATTAAATATATATTTCGTTCACGTTTCATATTATTCACTTAGTGAATTAACATTATTGCATTAAAAAAAGATGCAAAATTTTCTAAAAATGAGGTTGATAAAAGTAGATGGGTGTCGATGAAATTCTCAGAATACATCGTCTCTACTCTTGCTACTGTGCGCGCTACACTGTTGTTGCGTATTGATTTTTCTATATATATATATTATCGAGATTTAAATAAGAAGCACGTTCCCAGCCGTGACTTCATAGTAGCACAGCCAGCACTTTCCGGCGTGTGTCGGTAACCTGCCGTTCGCTAGTCCCAAAAGCGCTGTTATCTCGCTGGAAAATCGACGCTCGTGGATGGGAATAATAGATACGCCAAAGTGCTGGCCATTGCAAACAAGGGTGCGCTTTTGTTGTGGCTGCTGCCTGGAAACAGCTTGAACTGGTGGTGCCGAGCCACGGTCACACTGCGTACTCTTGAAGCGCACCAGTGCTGGGATTCACAGGTTGTTGTAGGACAAAATCTGGTAGTAAGTGTAGTTCACATATTTCCACACAGGGCTAGTGGCTCCGCGATTCGCATTCAATTTGTATTACGAATCGCAGCGTCACTGTCACTGTGGAGAGTATGTGAATTACACTTACTACCACATTTTGTCTTACAACAACCTGTGAATCCTAGCACAGAATAAAAGGTCCGTTCTCCAACTGGATATAATTTATAGTATTGAGAATTCAATTTCGCAGTAAAAAATCATTAGTCGACAACCGAAATGGAGACATATGGCAACAGACGTGCATTTGATTCAAAATAAAGTTTATTATTTGGATTCAAGTCGTTCATCATCATTTCGGTCAGTAATGAAAGTTTTTCTTTTCTTTGTTAGAAAATCGAATCGAATCCCCAGTATTTCGGAATAATGGCTCCATCAGTCGTCTTCTAATAGTTATCTATAGTATCAACGATTATTTTACAAAACATCACCAGTACGTGATTTACAATGATTTGTTTCGTTTTTAAGGTAACATGGTAGTAAATATGCAGTGGTGCTAGGATTCGCAGGTTGTTGTAAGGCAAAATCTGGTAGTAAGTGTAGTTCACATACTCTCGACAGTGGCGCTGCGATGCGTAATACAAATTGAATGCGAATCGCGGAGCCACTGTCACTGCGGAGAGTAGGTGAACTACACTTACTACCAGATTTTGTCTTACAACAACCTGTGAATCCCAGCATTGGTTACTATTCTGCGGTAGGCTAACATCTCCTGAAACACCTACCGTCGTGTGGCGTTGTAGTTGTAGCGTGTTTGTCTACTACGGCTGAGACGCAGGTTCAATTCCCGACAGAGAATTCCGGAATTTTTTGGCCCGGAATAAATCATACGCACGTCTTCTTTCAGAGTGCATGTAACGCAGTGATACCCGCGACTGTACTAATCCCAGATCGGATGTACTAATGTCCCGCACACGTTAAAGGTCACTACCTAGGTCAGAAGCCAAGGCTAGGTAAAATTATCAGGTCGCCACCTTGAAAGGTGAGCTTGTTGAAATAGGACATATTCGTCTTTAACCTGTCATTTTACTATAGGTCCTTACTGGGCTCCTTGTGGATGTGACTGAAAACAGGCACATTGTAAATGTGCCTGAATTTTAATTGTAACTTTGGTGACAGCTTTTATTGTTGTTTTTTTTTAACTATTTTTAATGGCTTTTAAGTCTAAACAAATCAAAATATTTTTTTTCCTTTTATGGTGTCGTCTATTAAATAATCATGATCCACTTTCATATTAAAAAAATCTAAATAATAATAAAATGGCATGCATCTGGAAACACTGTGCTGCGAGAACGAGTTTTTCCACAATAGGGTTACACAATGCACGGAAAGATGATACACAAGGCAGGGAAAGGCGCTGCTTCGAATTTTGTTCAACTGTGCGTAGACAGAAAAAATTGCCTCTCCTGAAAAACGTTCTAAAAAGGTGCGCCAAATGGGACTTGAGTATCTTTTGTCTATCGGACATTTATCGATTGATATCAGATCCGATACATACACAAACGAGGCTCTTTACGCCTCTCGCAAATACCTCTATGTTTGACTTGTATATTCGGGCGCAAATTGCAGCAGGAATCATACTAGTAATCTCGAACTGAAGTAAGGTTTCGTATTACCAATTTGCTCTTTTATAACTTTTCAAGTGACGTAAAGCATAGTTTACTATATTCCAAAACCAGTGACATGAAATTGGAGTAGAATCCTGATGTTATTTTTTATTTTTCCGGATTACTGTAGTGAATAGCACTGCAGGAGGTTATTGTACCCCTCGTGTCGCAATGTGTGATGGGCACATTCCAGTACCACAGGATCGATTAAACGAAAGCATGCGCCGGGAATCGAACCCGGGACCACCCTCCTAGTAGACTGTGACCATATCCACTGAGTTACGGGGGATGTTCAGTTGATGTAAAAGGGTTTATAGTAATGTTGCTGCCTCTGCGGCAGTGACTTTAAAGTGTTAATGGTTTGTGCCATTACCCACCAGCGGCGCTAGTGGTAATACGGGTAGCATTGTTTGCCATGAGCGGATACAGCTATGCGCCACCTTGATAACATATTTAGCCAGTTTGTCTCTCTAGTCGTATATCTCTTTGAGTTGGACGCCGCTCGCTAGGAATGGATTCGAAATTGCATGCATGGTCGGGCGATGTTCCCGTAATTGGCGCCAGGGGTTTGGGGACGAATTGTGGGCCCCACACCGTTCGGGTTTAGAAATCCAACTATTTTTGGTGGATTGGCGGTACACACGGAACCAATTGGCTGGCTCGACATGGACACATCGATTTTGGGTTTGACGCTAAGCCTATATTTGGGAACGGACTCGATGTATTTCGTGGTGACCCGCGTTCTCTCAGAAATACAGGTATAGCCCAATTCCGTACTTTGTTCAGATGCGGGGACTTGGAGAGTTAGCGGCCATTTTTTTTAACAGAGGCTGAAGCACAAAATGTACATTTACCCACCACGAATGACCACAAGCATGGACCTTAGCATCATCTTGTATGAAAAAATAAATGATGAGAAATCCAGTCCTGGATCTCTCATCATTTAGAGGTTGAATCATTGAGCAGTTTAAGTGTGTATCAACTTATTTGAAAGAAATAAGGGAAAATAAGGAAAAAAATTTTTTTTTTCCATATAACAAATTTATATATTTTTTTGTGTATAGCGCTTTACTGCGCTTGGTTGTTTTGGCAATGTATTTAACGAATTAGTGTACATTTAATAGACGTAGCGTGTGCTGCAATTGCAATTTATACCATCCCGTTTTCACTATGTGACGGATGGGATGTCGCGTGTTGGTTTGGATTTCTTTGGATGTGTTTTTTCCATAAGATTCCGCTGCAGACTAATTGTGCTACGTTTCAGATAATAATTAATAACCAATCACGACCATACAGGACCTTCCAAAGAAGACAGAGACTATAATATTAGATTTACATTTACTTTGAATAGATTAGTTTTAGCATTAAATATTACTCCAGAGGGCTTACTGTAAACTGATTATTTTAAGTGACCCAGCGTGACACTGCGGTTTCCATTGCCTCCATATTAAACCTACGTAGGGATCTAAGTCTCTGGGCAGGGTGTAGCCTACACCTGCCAGGTCTGTCTTTTCCAATTCAAATAGTCAAAACATTGGAAGAATAGAAAGTGAAGGTCTTGGTACGCAGTCAGACTTGGCGACCTCTCACTTTCACAGGAATAAAAGAGCCTGTAGGCCTCGCCATTCCGATGGGGGTCAGTTCATGTTGGAATAACTCTGCCGGCTCTTTCTTCCTCCACCGCATTCACAAACTGGACAGCGGCCTCTTCGACGCTAGTCTAATTAGCGCCTCTTCCGCTCCCTGTGCAGGACAACAAGCTAAAACTCCTTGTCTCCTGGATCCCTGTAATTCACCAGCCGTGATGGTGAAACTTCCTGCTCTACCTGATCGCATGTTAATCGTAGAATCGTATAGTGGTTGTAATTTATCTGGTCTCCGCTCTAATTAAGACATACTGATAAATAAACATTTCATTTGCGTTGTGTAACTGGTTTATATATTATATTATTCTGGCTACAAACCCCGCTAGAAAATAACGCCAGGCTGATAGGTTCTTATTTTTAATTTTAACCCCGTTGGTAGAGAAATTCTTTGAACCCATTTAAATATGTTTGGAACGAAACACTGAATCAATAACAAGTGAATAAAATTGTGTAATTGTTTATTAGAACCCTAATGACAATAATAGTAATGTAAAACAACAAATTGAGGTGTTTAGAACATTGCTAGATTAAATTTAAATTTCTTTCGCACAAATTTAAAGTGGAAAGAAAACAAATGATTATTACATTGAAATGTAATGTACCTTAGATATGTTTTTGAAGACATGTAAATTACATTTATGAGTTGCCTGAAATTCATGTTCCTATTTAAATGAAGTTCTACAGGAGCTGGAGCCTCTCAAAACTCCATATCTGACAAGATAACACAACCAAAAATCCAATACTAAACATCACACAAATACAAAGGTAAAGTAAAAGGATGAGTGGTTCCTACCTGGATTCCATACAAGTGTCGTAGTAGCACAACTAGATTTGAATATTCGTTTGTCAGATAGAAAATACTCCCGGGGAAGCTACTAGGGTGTGATAGGAACTCAGATCTCAGCAGTATAAATATTCTAATTTACCACAAAGTTACTGATAACACGCCTAATCACGCGGAACAATGGGTTGATTGCAGTGGTCCTGGATCACGTCTTGGTCGCGCGGAATTGAAGACAGTGGCACTGAATACTATACTGACTGATTGGCCCAGCTAATGAAATTACTAATAACTTGTCCAGTAATTAAAACGTTGTACTTAAGTGACTTTAAATGTTAGCATAAATAACTGCAGCAGAGATGCTGTTAAATTAAGTTCC
>JAUJYS010006367.1:0-10375 GCA_033995665.1 Melogona broelemanni | reverse complement strand
AATAATTATAATACAATTCATCCCATCGAGAGTTTGAAATATGAAGATTCTGCGATAAAATAAATAATTTTTATCACAAAAAGTTGCTGTTTCTTTGTCTCCACAGGTCGGAGACGCCGCCATCTTATAATCATGTAACCACATTAACTGAATCTATCGAGACCTTAATGGCGAATATTAATGTAATACTCGTAAATCACCAGTTTCTTGTACCCTATTGAAATCGACGTCCGTTGCAATAACATGTTATGTGTCCACCTCTCTATCCATCAGTCTCGTTGGTGCGTACGATTGTGCCAAAAACTTATTTCCAACCAAATCGCCGTCTTTTCGGTGTCGTCTTTCCATTAATATGGTTATCCCCGGCGATTTTCCAATACATATATGGCCGCGGTATATAGTCAGCTGATTCACGGATAAAGCTCTCCCCGCATATTGTCTATTTTTTGTTAGATCTCGCGTTCCCAGCACTTCCTGTGTTGCTCGCTGCCTGCGCCGGGTCCGAAATTTTCGTTTATAAGTATATTCTGATGCCACTTCCTCCATTTTCCTGCGTCACTTTTTTATTCGTCGTTCCTTTTCAACCATACCGAACCCATGTATAGCAGACGCCAACGTTTCCTCGCTAGACCCCGCTTATCCATATTTTCAACAGCGTCACGAAAAGCGCGAAAGAACGATGAATTTTTTCCTGGACCATACAATTTCCTCGCTAGATTGGTCGCGAACATGTGTTGTTAGAACAAGTTTGACGGGATTTTTTAAAATAAATCTTAAAATCAACGGTATATCAATTACAAATTTAAATGATGCTGTTGGACAACTTCGAGACAGTCGTGAGCACACTAGCATGACATTTTCTCCATAGTATGTATACGCATTACACATTTTGTTTTTCTGTTCCTACGCGTACACACTGAGTATTTCATCTAAGAAGAGCATTCTGTCGTTCAGGGTTTCACGAAAAATGTTCCTTTGAAACTAATTTTGAAATGAAATTTTCTGTTAAAGGTTTATTTTCCATTGATAAAGGACAGAAATTCATGGTTAATAAGCGTGCGAGCTTCGTGAAAAAAGAACCTTGTAACACCAACTGGACAATTTATTTTTTCTAATGTTTCGGGAAAGGCTTTTTAAAGTGTGCAATTGAGAAAATTATGGTCTATTGTCAACTCTTGTTTTTCAATCGTATTTAAATATACTTTATATTTTATAATTTCGCACAATGTAATCGAACATAGAACTTTCTCCACTATCGGTACTACTCTGCGGGATTGACTGAATAGTTAGGCGAGGTGGAAAGGCTTAACAATTTTAAATGTGCACTGTACATGTAGGTCGATCCTGACAGTGTAAGCATATTTATTAACCTCTGGTCTCAGTAGGATGCGCGAAAAAAAAATGTACGCTCGACTAAGAGATAAAAGAAAACACAGAGCGAGTAAAATATGGATGGAAAATATTGAGAATCATCCAGCCACCAGCTAAGGATTTCCGTCAGCTTATGAGTACAACTAAAAATTTACTTTAGTCTGAAAGTAAATTTTATTATTCATCGTCTACATAAGACCGCAATTCTCTTTTGTCTATCTATGTAGATATATATTTTTGCGGATGGAGTTATTGGTGTAGAGCGAACAATAGGCGCCGCGTGTGGCCCACTTTTTTTGCATATTCGTCAATAGATCCGCGAATACTATACTACTGTACTGAAATGATTCAGTAGATACTGTAGCTCTATTGAGTGATACATGCTATGTGTAAATCCTTTTTATTTATGGTGGAATTCAGCAAAGGTATTTCCATTCCATACATCATACGCAGGTTTATTTCGAAATACAAGTGATGCCATCGTTTTTTTATGTGTATATTTCATTATATGCATTTTCTAGTTGCCTACGTGATTAATTTGGAGTTTCCGGCTACAAAATGAAATATTTAATTAGATTTATTTCGTGGAAATTCAGAGAATAAAATTTTGCTATTTGTATGTCATGCTCATGTGCATGTATGTACCTTGTCAAGAATCAGCTCGACTTGGTTAAAAAGTCGTTCAATTTCAAATGAAAATTACTATTTTTTATTTAAATTAAAAATTACTTTTTCATTTGAAATGAAAAAAATACTTTTTGCTTTGAAATGAAAAAATTACTTTTGTATTTGAAATGAAAATTACAACTCATTGTCTGCTTTCGGAGAAAAAATCCTGCACTAATAAATTAAATATTTCAATTGAAGGCACGCCTGGTAACGCATGAAACACCAAGTTAAAAGTTGCAAAATTTAACGCTTATCTTAAATCTCTGATATCTTAAAAATATCAAAAAACCGGTTTTTAAAAAATAAACAATTCTTACAACAGTTAAATGTGCACTAAGAATCACGCCTGAACTAATAGAATAATCACATCTAGGTTTGGTGACCTCTCAGAATAAAATAAGAAATGTTGCCAAGATATAAGTGAAAAAAGCAAATAAGTTAGGAAATTATATTTGTGAAATATCTATTAAAATTAAAGAAATGGTGATGAAGTTCAATTATTATACTCGTGCAAATATTGCATTTACCTAATTGTCTTAAAGACACACTATCCACTATCGACGCGTTAAGACGGGCAATTCGTGTGGCTAGTGACACATGGCGAGCTAAGTTTGACTTTATAAATTGCGAAGGTTGCCGCCCGCGCGCTACACCGGCGAAAATATACAATCGACTGCAGCGAAGCGGCGGTCCGATAGCAATTGATAAACAACGCTCCCAGCGAGCGGCATTATTCTGCAGATAAGCCGGTGGCACTGAGTAACGGAACTGCCGGACATGAATAACGGCGCGCTGTCCATCGGATATAAATCTATTTATTTCTGCAGGTTCATATATATTTTAATGTCATTGGCCATGTTTATGTGCCCAACTGCGTGTGTGGCAGCGACGAAATCGTGCAATTTATTGTCAGAGATGAGACAAACAATTTATTCTTGGTTTTGTTAGATTTTTTTTTCCTTTTTTTTTAGATCAGTCAACACACGTTTCTCGACACACCTTTGACCGTTAGAACCGAAAAGGCATTTCATGAATACTGAACAGTACTGTACAGTACAGTACCAACTCGATATTAGAAGTATGGTCTTATGGCAAACCTTTTTCAACTTCCTTTAGGCGTCTTAAAACCTAAAAAGATATGAATTTACGTTTTTATTACGTCTGATCACGTACAGAGAGATATTAAACGAACAAATTAAATCGGTTATGTCAAGCTATCCGTAAACGTTCATTGGGTGGCCAGATTCTGGTTCTGATTTACAGTCCTCTTCTTAACGCCACATCATGCTCACTGGGCAAATAGCTAAGGCCACAGCTGACCTATAGTCTTCTTCACTTAGGCGAAGCGAAGCATTTTGTTTATTTGCGTCATACCACTTGTGAAAGAAGGCATGGAGAGCGAAATCTCGCATTTTTTTCTATTTTCTACTGTAAAGGTCGGATTAGGTGCAATTATGTGACTATCTCATTGATTTAAAATCAATTTTATTTAATCAGCTAATTTAAATTCATGCCTATTATGTTGAAACCAAATTTCAAGGGCACTATTCGAAAAATTACGACATAACACTTCTTATTTTGTCATAAAATTTACGAAGATGCGGCCGACTTTAATATATTACGGCAGCAAAAAAAATAATTGCATCTTTAAAATAAATAAACTTTTAGTTGTTGTTTATTCACGGTATTCAAAAGTATATATATATTTTTTAACTTTTATTTAAATTAATAAAAATAATTAAAATAATAATAGTTTTCTTGGTTGAAAAAACCTTTATTAAACCAAAAGAATAAATGGAAATATGACACAGAAGTAATGTCACATGGGTCCTCTTCTATTAAAATTCACTTTAAAATGTATTCTACATGTAATGTTTAAGTATGCGAGATGTCTTGTCCGATACAGTAATATTAAATTATGCGATATATTTACCACCTATATTTAGTTACACGTCCCCTTTCATCCCGTAATAAAAACGTGAACTGTCAACGAAGAGAACCCACTGACTAAGCGTATTTCTCCCTCCCCACCCTTTATTCTTTGCCAGAACGAACGTCGTATGAATTCCCGATGCAACTGCGCGTGACGGTTCTACGATTTAGTGCGTGTCATTCACGTGTTGTTCAAAAACTGGAGCAAATTTCCGCTCGCGAGCGATTCAATTGCGCGACGAGGGCACCAAAAACCTGACGGGCGACAATCGATTTTTGGTATTTTTCAAATATGTTATTTTGTCTGCTTCCCCTACCCTCCATCTCCAGACAATTTATCAACAGTTCCGATGGTTCAAGAATGAAATTGATTGACGTTTGCCACATGGCGGATATTTTTTTAATGATCAGTCGTGCGGATTGAGCGGTAAGATCGCGTCAGAGAGGTGTCAGTATTTTTTTGAAATTGAAAATGTAAATCAATTCGGTATCAGATCAGAAATTAAATGTGTGGCAGTATCAAACATTAGTAAAATGCATTTGACATAAAAATATTAGTCTCTTTTAAATTTTTTGCTAATGTAATCGAATTTGACATTTTCAATAAACTTGAAATTTACTGTACCATTAATGAAAAGTAATCTACTTAATTAATGCAATCCGCTACTAAGTATGTAAAATGGTGTTTGTATGCTTCAATATTTACACATTTGTATAATATAATGTCATACCAGTTATTGTATATTATGGTTACAACCGATATCAATATTAAATAATCTGTAATACATAATTAAATTAATAGAACTGTTTTTTTTAACTCCCAAGTGCACCTGCACATTTGTAAGCTTCATTAAGGCAATGCTCCTCCTTAGGGCAAAAAAAATATTATATATTATGCCACAATCAGAATATTTCCGAAGATAAGATGGTCTCGAACCTTAGAGGTGTAATTCGTGTTGTAAAAGAAAGTGCGCATTCACTCGCGCCCACTGGCATCCCTGCAAGGTTTCACCTACTGCTGCCCCGTGCAATAGCAAACACACGATACTGAAGTGACTAGTGTGATTGCCACCTAACAGGGTCACTCTCACTTGCAGCATCCATTATTCTAAAAGTACTAGAAACTGATTAATGACCTTGAATGAAGAGAATTTTTTTTTTATTCCGGATCACTGTAGTGAATAGCACTACAGGAGGTTATTGTACCCCTCGCGTCGCTGTGGGGATATATGAGGGGCACATTCCAGTACCACAGAATCGAATAAACGAAAGCCTGCGCCGGGATTCGAACCCGGGACCACCCGCTTAGTAGAATGTGAATCCACTGAGCCACGGAGGCCGCACATTATGTTACCACTGCGTGCCTGCAACACGCAACACACTGTATTTGGGGCAATAATGATATTTGACACGCCGTGTCAAGGGTAATGAACACCATGCAATTACGTGCCACGTGCCGCTCCGGGTTGTATAGTGGCAGGGAATATCAATGCATTATTAACTAAACTCATATCCATGTAGACCAGTACGAATGGATGTTGGTAATTTAAAACTATCCAGAAATGGTGCATCTACTAAACTTGTACAAAGGGACAATAGAAGTATAAATTTTACTTTCTACGTGTGCATCGCACATGCACTGATTTTTTTTCTCTCAAGCCCTCGTTCTCTTTCTAGCTTTTTGTGACAAACATATTCTATACATTCAAAGCCGGTTCAATGTACCGTGGGTTAGCTGCAGGTCGAATAACCACCATCTCGGGATAAAATGATCCCAACGGTCACACTGCGGTTTCACGGACAAAACGCCTTCGCGCTGCCTTAGTATTCTTGGATGGGGAAAAGAGGGAAAATATTTAAATTCAAATGTAAGGGATAGCCGCTGGCTTTGAATGGGCAGGCGATCGAAAATTCGGTTCGAATAGCGGCAGTATAGTGGTTTCGCGCCGATTCAATTTAAATTTCTAATGATGGAACGGAGGACAAATTTCGATTTGGAAGGCTTTTCACCATTCCTTCCGCCACCGCCAATCTTTCGCTTCCCGTTCTCACTTAGATTAGCATTCGAATTTGGCTGGATTACGGTCAGCGGAACAATAAATTCCTTATATTGATTCGCATATACTTTATTCTGTGTTTGGCGGTGTTGTCAGATCGTGTTTTTGAACGATCGTCTTGCTGGCGGATCAAGAGTGTTGCCAACTGGGCGGCAGGTCAAGTTGAGCTTTGAAATATGGTAGCTGAACTGGAATCTTGAAACGAAGACTTTTAAATGTTATGTCGTTTTCCCCAAACAATTACATTTCTATTAAGGCAAATCATTTACAGGCGTTGGCTGAACTGATGTAAAGAAACTGTAAACCGTAAAATATTCAAAAATATTTAAATTTTGCTTATACTCAATATCAATATTCAAAAAGCTATAAATTTTGCATATACATATTATACGGTACGTATTTCTATTTCTTTAATGATGGGTACCTAACAAACCTGAATTTGTACCTATGTTGACGAAAGAATCGAATTCTAGTTTTACTTTGTGAAATTGAATAAAATTAATTTTAATTTTTTTTAATTTGTGAATTAATGTAAAATTTAATTTATTCTCGCTTGGCTATATTCAAAAATTGCAATGCAAATTTATGGTCAGCTTTCGAATATTTTATTTTTATTTTTTATTTTTCTACAGCAGCAAATTATATTCCGTTGTTTTAATGAAAGAGGTATCTCCATTTAATTACACGTAACTGAGACAACGATTGTTGTGGTCGAAAGTGTTATAACATAATTACACAATGATTTTGTTATTATTTTTCTTGGGGTGGTGGAATCCCCCTCACTCTAGTAAATATCACAGAAGGAGATTCTATACCATTCGTGTTGCTTAACCAATAGCTAGGACCAATAGTAGGGCACGTTTTCACCAGTACCCCAGGATCGAATAAATGTCGGGAATCGAACCCGGGACCACCTGCTCGGCAGTCTGTTGCCCTACCCACTGCGCTAAGACGTATCCTACTGTTTAAGCGACAAGAGACTGATTCTGATCAGATTTACCAAGCGGTGCTTTGTCCACTTGGCATGATACCTAGTACGTCTGCGAGCGTAACAGCCCGTGCTCAGTCGTGCTCTGATATTTCAGTTGGCTAGTCCAATTGGTATAGCGGAATCGTTGAGAACTACCTTTGCCGTCGTGGACGAATTTATATTTCTCATTATTGGCAAGCCGTATGGGTGTTCAATGGCGAAGCCTTCCAAGAAATGTTCAACAATGGAAAGGGGAAAAATACCGTGAAACGAAATTCGGCGTCGAATAGAATTTTTCAATTCGCCAATCCAATGCGCCAACCTGACCACTAGTCTTCGTAAACATGTTGTCTGAAAAATGAAAATAATTAAACTCAAAATAGAATTTTCTAAAAATAAACAGACTGAAAATTTACCTATATTGGTAAAAACGACATAGAAAAGTTGTACATATATTTATCGCAAACGGCTACACGAATATAGCTTTGAATATAGATTTGTGAAGCAGAATATATTTTTAAGCTCACAATATTCCTTTTTGGTGAAAATCGTTTTCCTTTGTCGCACCGATAGCGAAAAAAAATGACCAGGGGCAATTTTGTAGTGTTGGCGAGCATCCGTGGTTGCTATGAGCCATTATAATTGAGGCGTTTAAAGGTAGAGTGGTGTAACTCCAACTCAATCTGCAATCTAAGAAATCATTTAAAATAAATCATTAGATGTCGTTTTTGTCTGCGGCTTTGAGTATCATGGGAAAAAATCAGATATTTGCGATCGTGTGTGAATGAGTGTGTGAATCGTGTGCTAACCAGTATTCGCTTAATAAATTAAACTAATTCCGTGGTTTTCGTACAAATTGTCCATGTACCCGAAAACCATGCTTCAAAACAAGTACACACTATGTTTTCCGTCAAAACTACTGATCACTCTAAAATATGGCAACTGACACTCTTAAATTAATATAGACATATTTTATTTAAAGATTCCCGTCAGTTACTATCGTCTACCGAATAAAGCTATCGATAATCGCTTTTTTTAAATGTCTCTACCATAACTTAAAAAAGCGAAAATGCTCTTAAACTTGGATTTTATAATCTAAGTAATATTTTCGCTGTAAGGCATTTTGATCGAGAGCATGTCGAAGGCAAAAGTTGTAAAGGCATGTCTCCAGCCAAAATGGGTAATACCAACACTGACGATCAGATTTACTGAAGTGCGTTGTAATATCGGGCTTGGTGTTTCGTCGAATACACTACCCGTTGACCCGACGGCAGACAGCAAGTTTTTCGAATAAATTAAAATTTAGTTAGTCTCGAAGCCCGACCACGATTACTCGGTTAGGCTACGGGCTTCTGTATATTTTTAATCAGCCTTGTAGTTAATGACGTGGCGCGTAGCTAATAGCAAAATCGAATGGCGTTTTCTGGATAGCGATCGGAACGGATGCGGGCGATCTACTGACCCGGTCGTACGTTTCCGATTATGCCGTATCTTGGCCGTGATGTGCGCCAAATTTTCTCCCTGTGTGGCGCTGGTGTCTGTTTCTCTATGTTGTGTGAGTATAGTGTTGGAAATGCCAATACCACGATAACAGAAGACCAAGGCATCTCATGTGTTAAATTTAAGCCCAAATCATTCAATATTGCCAAGATTGCAATTTTCACGTATTTTGCCCAAATACAATTTTACATGTACAAGCTATGTGGTCTAATATGTAATTTCCTGGATAGATTCATTTTGAACTGTTTTATTTTATTTATTTATATTCACTGTAGTGAATATCACTGCAGGAGATTATGTACCCCTTGTGTGGCTTTGACAATGTCTGAATGGAATATTTTTACCATTTAGATCGGTTTATTTTAAACGTTTTATATACATTGTTGTTGCATATAATTTTATTTAAAGGCATACAATTAACCACATCCATTTTTATTTAAATGCACAACATTTACGTGTAATTTAAAAAATCAAATAAACCTGTATACTCATTCATCATTTGTAGATCAAATGGTTGAACATCGGTTTTAATTAATTCTTTAGTGCCGACTAAGTCGTTCTGCAATTGCTGCTGCAATTGCTGTTTGGGTGGTGAATGTGCCACTATGTAAGTTTGACCCCTACAAACATTCCTATTTTCCAAGAGTGTTTCGGCAGTGGAACAATATAACAGTCTCAAATACAGAGCCTGTTAATAGGACAACTCCATCTTTGTCCATAACTGGTCTTTGACCCCCGCCATTGACCCCCCTAAAAAGGGGCTTCTTGCGGGTATATATTGTAATTGCAATGCTTCCAACTGCGATGCGAACGGTCCCGGGTTCGATTCCCGGCTGATGTTCTCGTTTATTCGATGAGCTGCGGAACTGGTGTCACCCCAGAGCTTCCATTAGGGAGTCCAGAGCTTAGGGGTAGATCCCAGGCTGCCTGGCTATACCAGCTGTCATTCCCCATCCCTTCCATGCCATCATCGCCATAGCGACACAAGGGGTAGTAATCTTGTAGTGATTAGCGCTACAGCGATTTTAAAAAAATAATAGAAATGCAATACCTGTAGATAAGACAAAGAGCACGCGCAGCGCGAAATTGTTTTTTTTTTTAATGCAACACCGTTCTACAGGCAAACAAACAGCGTGCGGAGCACACGATTAAAAACACGATTAATTACCCTATTTTTAAAAAACTGCAACACCTTTTGTTGAGAAAAGAGGGTGTGCGCACCACCTGATTTTTAGAAACTGTAATACCTTTTAATGAGAAAATAATGGGCGCAGCACCAGATTTAGAAAATTGCACCAGTTTTTTTTTTTTTTTTTAAATGCAACACCTATAAATAAGAAAAGAGCGTGCACAGCACTCGATTTTTAAAAAATTGAAACACCTGTAGGGGAAATTAAATTATTTAAATGGAAAAACCAAGGCTTTATCATTGGATTTTAAGCACAATTCCACCTTTACATATCCTACATTCCTCTTTGAAAGCGTTAGACAGGAGCACATGATAGAATACCATACATTAATTCATTCATTCTTTCACAATTAAACCTTGAAATATTTCTACAACTAAATGTTAGTAAGTGTTGCATCATGCATGCAACTAGATCTAGAAACCCGTTGATCTGTGACTATTCTCTGTGGTGAGCCTCTCAAGAATGTCCAGCAATATAAATACCTGGGCCCGCAGTTGACTCCAAAAATTATCATGGAAAACCCAAATACGGAAGATGACTGGTGCTGTAAATGGTAGACTTCGTTTTGTCCAGAATGTTTTGAAAGGGTGTACTAGTGAGGTGAAGTCGGTAGCCTATTTTTCCCTTGTCCGCCCATTACTTGAATACTGTAGCACCGTTTGGGATCCGCACCAGGAAGGGCTTAT
>JAUJYS010006366.1:0-10375 GCA_033995665.1 Melogona broelemanni | reverse complement strand
CCCCCCCCCCAAAAAAAACACCTGATGCTACTGGTCATACAAGACAGTCTCGCAATTTTCAACTTTTCGAATAATTTGTTTCCAATTTTTTTCTCCATCTTTTCTACGTGTACAAAATAATTTGTACCCAATTCGGTAATACCCCCTATTCACATTCCGGCATGCTAGGGAGGTTGAGCAAATTTTTCTCGCGAAATAGCAGATTCTTTCTCGAACTAAAGAACGGACAGTCAAATATTTTGGAAAGTGAAACGCAACCCTAATTTAAACCGACTGGAATCGAACGTGCCGGCAAGTCCTTTTCGGCTTTCAGGGCAAAATAATCCTGCATACTTTAGCATTCATTCGGATTAGGACTGCTAAAACCGTCTGAAACTTTCGTAAAAATTGGGCTCACGTACAACTGTCGTCTACATGCATCTTAAACAAGTCAACAAGTGGATCATATTTGCAATTTAAATGGTGATGGCGGCCCATTCAATCATTATGTCACATGCCTACACACTCAAAACGCAACAAACATATTTCTAAAAAATAATATTCCAATGTGCAACCAGTCCGGGCATCCCACACGTTACAAGGTTATAAAAAGCACACGCAAAAACTAGTTTCAAGCGAACGCTATGTCTCCCGTATATATAAATATACTAAGAATTGTAGTATAGATTTGGGCAGGTTTTTTTAAGGCGAGGCCTATACGCGGATGGCCTCCTCTATAAAAAAAATAGAGGCGCCCATAAAAAAGATACAGTAACAGCGGGCACACACAATAACAATGCGATAGCGCCATCCATTCACGGCAATGACTGCACTTGTCGGGGCACAAATTCAACATCACCCTGCCACCGTTCAACCTACCAGAGATTTACAAATTCAACTTCACCCCACCTCGCACGTTAACTCTCTAGAGCGGACGGGCAAGTTTTAAAAAATATTAAAAACGAGGTTCGGGGGGTGAATAGATCTAAAAAACGTGACAGCAGGGAGGGAGGAGATTTTAGGTCCCACTGAAGTCCCGGGTCGGGTGAATTTGGGCAATGGATAGCCCGGGTGCAACAGGAGGTTAGGTGCTGGGTTAAACGATACAATAGTTCCTACCCCCTCTCCCCAGTTACCAAGCTAAAAACTCCTTTTGTTTCTTGAATCATGGGATGATTTTTTTTTTCGAGATGCCTCCACTAATTAAAGCGACATATATTTTTATCGCCGTTAGAGCATTCAGTTATCTCGAACATGTCCCAGGCTCCCCTGCTTAATCGATCTGAAACAAGTCTTGTTGAATGATCTCAAATCTGTCGACTATTTTTTTTTTCGTTACATGAAATTTTGCCATGTTCACTAAAAATATATTTGAACAATAACAAAAACGCTTCAAAACTAATGAACTAAAATGAACGCATTTTTTTAACATTTATTTTTTTAGTGAGAAAATTCCTCTCAAAATTTCGCAAAAAAATCGGGGAAATTATTTCTAAATAGAATAAACAAATTATTCGATTGGGGTATTTTTTTAATCGTCTTATAAATCTAGAAGTCATGGAATATAAATTTTGTTCAATTGGGGTCTCCTTTTTAATCAACTGCCTTATAAATCAACAAAAACAACCTTGACTTCCATGAGCATTGTTAATACCATTCCGAATCCGCAACAACCCAAACAAATTGCAAACCAAAGTTGCCACACCCCAACCATATTTCCAAAAAACAACCGATCGGAAGCCAAGATACCGAGAGTAGCCCACCTAATCCATCCGATCTTAGGTCCCCGCCCGCGCCTAAAAATGCGTGGGCGCTGCCTCCTATTGTTCTTCCGGAAGAAGCGGTTTGAATGGCGACGATCGTCGTAATACAAACGCCCCCATCCACCCGGTAAATCTATCCTGTTAGTGGTTCGTATCTATTTTTTTCCGCCTTGTCGGGGCAATCGATCGGTGGAGGTCAATATCTTCGCTAATAGGTTTTCTCGCCGGAGATATTTAATCGACTGGCATCTCTTGTCCGTTCTCCCCGTAATGACGTGGTGGTGATGGTGGAATGGAAAAACAAGGCCCCGGTCGGCCGTGTATCAACAGGTAATAAAATGGGGAGCGTGGAAACGAGCATAGTAGAAACACACGGTAGAGTGTACACAGAGGTGCGCGCGTGTTTCTTGAGCGATGGGACTTGTCTCACAGCATGCCGGGGTCGGACTGGTCACGGGGCAACCAGGAGGTCACCGATTTCACACAAATACAGGATCGTTACTGAAAATCGTTCGAATTACGAATTCGACCATTACTTCACCTTAAAAACAGGTTTTTCCGTGAAAAACAATGTCAGATTTGATGTTTTCAGAACGGCCATGGTATTTTGACACAACCATGTAATTTTAAAACAGTTTATGTCATGAATGGCGAGAGTGGGGTCCCCACCTAATTTTATTTAAAAAAAAAAGACTAAGCTAGCCAAAATTACCAGGTCGCCTCCTCCTGGTGAAGATCTAATACTCCCTAATAACAGATATTAAAAAAACTTCAGAAAAGATAAATAATTTTTTTCACCCAAAAATAATTGGTAACCTTAACAGTGTACTACAAAAACTAATTTGCATTGTACCTCAAATGTCATTAGTCACCCCCGAATCCGGCCCCGGCCATGCGCCATCGCCCCCGCCATAAACCAATAAAGGCTCGCCGTACCGTCGATTGCCGTGAACTCCTTCTTTGGGGGCTCACCTTCGCGAGAAATATTTTGTTTTCGGTCATGCAAATTAGTGGGAATCGAAACTTCGTCTGCAGACACTCGCCTATAAACACCCGCCAGTCTCTACACTTATGCCGCACTTCCAATCCACCCGTGTCGGCATAAATACTAATTGAGTGGGAGCAGTTGCCACGTGAAACAAAAAAAAATATTACACGCAATAAATATATTTTCCAGCGGTCCTATTGCGAGACTAACAATAAATACGGTACACAAAAATCAACAGATAATACGTCCTAATACGTGGTTCGGCGATTTTGACCAACGGTCAAACGAACGATCATAAAGCGTTTGAATTCTTGATGCGCAAAAATGAAAAACAATACGCGTCTCGCATAACGACTAGATTGGTGTTTTTACAATTGTATGGCCTGGGAAATACGTCTGCAATGCCTCAATCGACGCTACTGAAAGTCAATCCGTCAAACATTAGCCCAACTGGCAGATTATTTCGTTCGAAAACAGAGTGCACCTAATACTACGGCGCTAACATAGTGCTAGCCATCACAGAAAATACAAAACACGTAGGTGATTTATAGCCATTTGCCTTGTGAACCAGTCATACGGTTACACTTCCAACGTTAAGGAGATTTGGATAAAACTCTATAGAATCGATATCCTTTATATATCCTATAATCCTTGTCGAAACTTTCTAATCGGTGTAGTTATTAATTTTTCTACTTATTGTGACAGAAACTTAACTTATAACCTACCCTAGTAACCCCCCGCCATACCCATCAACCCCCGCCATAGTACGATATAGCTAAACTGCGGTCCATTTAAGCCATGATTTCATAACGAAGGAACAATATACTTCCTGATTGAATCGGGCAGAAAATGTCAGGCTATATCAGCGATCACCTCGAAATCAGAGTCAAGAAACCCTACCGTGTACTGTGTAACACCGAGCAAGAGGCGCCAATAAATGCGACGAAGAAAGCGTGATAACAATCATTGTTCCGTCTTAGCAGAACACCATTTTAATTTATTTTTTTAAATTTCGTTTCAATGATAAAAAAATAGAATTTGACATGAAGCGCAAACAATACCTTCGTATATATGTATTTTTTAGGGCAAATGATTAATACAGTACAATCTAGCGAAAAGGCGAATAAATATTTATTTTTCAGGAGTCAATTTCAGATGCATTATTTTTGAATTGATGCAAACTACCTACTGTAATTTAACTGTAAAAAGTGACGTCATACGTAATACGTAAGCGTGTCAGGTGTTAAGCGTGTCGCCAACAAACCCACCCCATGTTACGATTTAAATCGAGCTGGAGAGAGCTTTTTGATAGGCCCCCTTGAAACCTATCGCACCGAACTGCATCGCTTTAAAAAAAAAGAGATTTGAGGATTTGAAACTAGCGTATACATCATACACACCACACCCCCTCAACGTGGAGGGCCCAAACGAGGACAGACAGGGAGAGGAGGGAGGGAGTTTTAGCCAATTTGATACCTCTGATTGATTTTCCATTGTGATATTCTAAATAATATCACAATTATTTATATGTGTTCAAAATAATAATAATAATAATAATTGAAACAAGGTTACACACAAATACAAAACCCATACAGAAAACACGGGGATAAATCCTATGAACAAAACTAACAAACTTCTCCCACACACCACCAGAGGTCAGACCAGATCAGAAACGCACCCTAGCTTTTAAATGACATGATCTTTTTCTCTCTTAGTCTGGAAAAAAAACGACCACTATTTTGAGTTAATACACCAGTCCATTTAAATCCTGCCCAACTTACCTACTCTCTAAGAAACGAGCTAAAAACACAAGAAAGAAAGCTAAAAATATAATTATTTAACATTCTACAAATAAAATAAATTACAGTTAATTAACATTAAGTTTAGTTTTCGAAAAATAAGCTAAAACAAATAGATTTTAAAATTAAAACTTACTCCCACATGAATGAATACTTATTAAATACAAACCCTATATTTCACTGAATAAATATCACTCAAATTTCACGCAAATCATGTGCAAATTTTAATGATAATAAGCCCATTCATATTTCAATCACGATTTTTTAGTAGAAAGAATGAACTTAAACACTTATACTTATATAACTAGTAAAGCTTACGGGATTATGATTCATATTTTTATAAATTAAAAGTTAAAACTAAAGAAACAAATTCGAATATACTTAATTACAATTTGAACAAGAGAAAAATCGAATCCCAATGCACAAACATAAAACCTTTCTTAACAACACACCAGTTTTATTAGGTGCGCCACGATCACGCCAACACAGACAAACATTTCCATTCAGACTTCCTGTGCTGAATAATAGAGTTCACGTTACACACAGCACGCACAGACAAACTAAAGTGAAACAATTTACCATTGCATTTTGCAGGATAAATTCAATGTTGTCAGGCACACTTTTGTGAGCGTCATTCGCGCCACCACAAACTACACCACACAGAAAAAATGGGCAACACGCCAGACGTCTCCTGCAAGTCGCGCCATAATTGAGATGATTCATGAAGCAGTTAGCTACTGTTTTGCGACTAGTGCGTCCTCCCAAATAGGTCTAGCTTCCCAAAACTATTGAGCTGTACAAAGCCAAGAAGCTCACAATGCAAAAACATATGTGTGGCAGCAATCCCTAATGCAGTGGATAGAGTTACAAAAAATTGCTGGCCAGCTTAGGATGAAAAATATGAAAGCATGGTTTCAAGTCAGCTTTTCACATAGATTACAAAGCCTGGCCATAGAAAAAATGATAGAGCATTTCCAGAGCGCCACCCAAGTCCTGCTTAGAGTCCATATCAAAACTAAAAATAGATTGTGCACACAAAGTTGTAAACAACCCAGGGCACTGATTGGTTGAACAATACACGTGACCACTGTCTGGCTCCACATTTCTGTCTCCCAGAGTATATAAACCCCAGCATTTCGAGCTAAAAATCAGAGTCCAAGGGGGATCAGAACAAGGCAGTCTCCATATTCAACCAGTCAACCAAGTCATCTCTGCAGTGAAGCTAGAAGCTCTACATTCACCCACCTGCTGCGCTCACCTTATGCTGTAGAAGTTTGAAGTCACCACACACACCTATTGAAGATAGAAAAAACACTGCGCTCACCCTACAGAAGATAGAAAATCGCCCACACACACCTTTTGAAGATAGAAAACATACTGCGTACACCACATGCTGAAGCCAGACACCTGCACTCACCTCCTGCTGAGGATAAGCCCAGTCCTGCGGTAATTCTAGCCAGAATCATAGAATTTTTACCATAAAAGATAAGATAAACCTATTCTGCCCAAGTTAAATATCTTAGCCTCTGAGTTATAGGACTCAATGCTAGCCATTTAAGTTCTTTTTTATTCTATTTAAATTTAAAGTAAATTCTAGACTTAACTTAAATTCTGAGCTCTTACTTTAACTTTTAAGAAAACCAAATTGGGATTTTGCTTCTGAACCTTTTTAACATTTCTATTTAACTGGAAATTAACTTTAATGTTACTTTATTTAATTTTACGCACTGTACGCGCAGTCTGCAGCATTTTCGCAAGATATTATCTATTATCCTTTTTAAATCTTCCACCTTTGGGCCCAGTTTACCCAATTTATTTCTTTTACAATTTGTTTTAGTGAGGCAAAGCTACTGCGAGATATTTTAAAGATACCTTTTTAAGAAAGCAAATAAAAACATTTACTACTGAATTATTAAGAAACAGATACACATTAAAATACTTTAAGCGCACTTTTCTGAGACATTACACGAACAACACAGTATACTGAAACAGAAATACCAAACACAATACTACCAACAATTCCAGAACGAATATTTTAATCCACATCTACGCAAAGTTTACCCAAAAGTTTTAATCAAAGTTTTAACCTGCCAAAGTCTGCATACCCACGTCACACCCTTGTGATTCTCCGGGAGTTCAAATCTGATAAACAGTCAAAATTATTTTAAATTGTGCTACGAACCTTTTGTATGGACCCAAGGTAAGACAAATACTTTTTCTTGCTTGACTTAATATTTGTGTGATGTTGAGTGAGAATTTGGTTTGTTCAGTTCTCTCAGATATGGAGTCTTTGGACAAAACTCCAGCTTCCGTTAAACCACATTTGAAATTGAAATCTAAATTTAAAATTAATGTAAGAAATTTCCAGAAAAAACTAATTACATGTTGTAAAAAGTTATTTAAAAATGTAAGGTCCAAACTGTCAATTCTATTGAGTAATGTTGTATATTTCAACAGAAAGGTTAGAAAAAAGGTTTTGAAGTAATTAATTGTACTACTTCAAATGTTACATGGTATTTCCTAAAAATCTGAAACAAATCTAACTAAAATAAAAACACCCATTTCACTATTTAAACAAGTTGTATGTCCACAATTAATTGAGTATATATATATTTATTGATTACAAACTTGCTAAAAACATTTGGAATGATCACCATGTCATTTACTGGCGTTATTTTCTTAGCGGGGTTTGGTAGCCAGATTTAAATAATTAAGCAAACCTTAGTACACAACGCAAGGCAAATTGGAACATCTTAATTTGAAACTGAGGAGATGAGGTCAGCTAGTTCCATCCACTATACGAGTCATAATGAGAAGAAAAGAATAAGTAAAGAGGGAGAAAATTATGTTTAAATTCATTCACTACTCGGCCAGTGAAATATTGGGATCAGGTGACAAAAAGAGTGTTTATTTTGTTCCACCTACAATTATAGGGAACAGGGAATACAATCATTGGTTTGGTGATTGGTGCCAAAACTCTGTGTCTCTCCGTGAAGCGCTAGGATTAGGATACTGGCAATGTCTAGTTCTCACATGAACTGACCCCCATACGAACAGCATTGTATACAGATCTCAAATCCTGAGAAATTGAGTAGCTACAGAATCCCACTGCACAGTTAGCTATCAAGTTTCTATTCTTCCAATTCATGGGTAATTGGGAAAGACAGACTTGGCGTGGTAAAGGCTACACCCGCCCAGAGACTTATTTTGATCCCAAAAAATCTTAGTAATGAGAAAAAGCCATAGATTGCAGTTTTTAATGCTGGGTCAAACAAATTCAAGTTAGGGAATGATTTAGGCTTTCATAAAAATGTATAAACTAAGGAGAATAAGTTATACATTAGTCTCTGCCTGCCTAGGGAAGTCATGTAATCCTCCAACATGTGTTTAAAGTAATTCAAAGTAATTTTTAAGGAATAATGAAATCGAAATCTTAAAGAGGAATTTAAAATGTAAAGGAAAAAAGTAAAAGAAACTAGAAATTATATTTTTGAATGAAAAATAAATAGTGTTGCAAAATAAAACACATGTGACGAAAATAAGTAAGTAAGAAGGAGGAGCGCGCGTATTTCACACCATTGTACGTCACCACATAATGAACGGGCTGACGGAGACGAAAGCAACAGTTGTGGGTGTTTCAATGGTGGATTCTCGTTTCCCCCCGTGCAATGGCCGCTCCATCCCATCGCCATTGTCCGCGTTTAAATTTTTTGAACCGTTCACGATCTCTCTCGCTCGCCTCAATTTGACCGGGCCCAAGTGGGGGGAGGTGATCGAATGGCGAACATAGGATCGGGGCTATTGAAATTAACCCCGATCACGACAAGTGCGGTTTTTGGTGGTGTTCGTGTAATCGCAAAAATGTCCTCGTTGTGTTGCGGTCGGGTGGGTCACATCCTCCCGAGTCCCACGACCAAGCATTTTTGATTTAGGTTTACAGAGACATGTGCCACAAAACTCAAATAAATAAATAACTCTAAATATCTACTAAATAACTCAAGGTATCCACCAGGAGAATGTTCAAAATTGTGCTCAGGATTGCAGATTATTTATTTTTTAACATTAAAAACTCTTGTGATATTCACTACAGGATATTATATACTACTCGTGTTGCTATGCAATACGTGAGGGGAACATTTTTATCAGTACCCTGAGATCGAATAAACGAGAGCCCAGGCATGGAATCGAACCAGAAAACGTCGCACCATAGTCGGTCACAATACCGATTGGCTTACGACTAGTCGTACAAATATGCTCGGCACATGTAAATGTATGTAATCATAAGCTCTGTAAATGTGAATGTATGCTCGGCAATCTGTTGCCGACAGATTAAAAGAGCAACTATCAGACTTAATTTCCCAGATTTGTAATTTATTTCATTTAATCAGTTATTTGAATTTCATCTAGATCAAGAGTTAAGAGAGTATCTGAGATGAAGCTCATGTTTCAATATACAGGGGAACTCGCTTTTCAAAGTGGGCGTGGGTCTCAGGAGGCTATAAAAATTGCCGACCTGTCGCGTTGTGAAAGTCTGTCGGGTCTGTCAGCGTCTGACGTCCCCAGTTGACACGCCTTTTCAGCCTTTTTAGACGCCATAAGTCGTCTCGTTCGCGCTAGGAAAATAATAGGGTACGTCGGAGCAGTTGGCTGAGCAAGGTGTTTTTCACACGTGGACGCTGAGCCACGACAAGAGCTGCATCAAAAAGGGAGCGAGCAAAAAATCATCTCAAAACAATTTTGCTTCACTATTAATTAAAAATTGAAAAAGTAAGAGTTATTTGTATCTATCTATTTATATTTTTTTTAAAGAAAGAATAATAAGATACTACAAGTGCATGCGCGCGCTTGTTGCACATTTTATTCATTTTAATTTCTGTTTCTGTAGTTATTTTTCAACAAATTGATTGTGAATGGTTACCATATCGCAAATAAAATAAATTTTCCGCATTTCCATGTGACGTTCGAACGCACAGTTTTGAATATAATAACGTTCAATAATTTCATTTTTGTATCAATTTTAAAAGGTTATCTGAATTGATCGTTATTCGGCAAAGTATAACCCATATGCAAGTCCGGCGAAATGTAGGTCTATTCATAGGGTTATCTCGAAATCACGAACTTTTATCGGACCCCTGTAACAACGTCGACGGAGGCTCTCGTCCCCGCCAATAACATGTACGGCACCGGCCACAAATATATGGAGGGTAAAATTGTGTCAATGCCAAACGAGGACCAGACACACGGCGACCGTATATCTGATTATGACGAGTAGTCCGTTGCGCCGGGGCCAGCCTCATACGCGGCAGGGTCACGGCAACTACACCTGTTGTATGCAAAACCGACTTGGGGAATATGAAATGCCGAAAAGGTTAAACCGCACGAGACCGAGCGAAACCGGAAGGCCACAGCCCTGACAGGGTGGCGTCACATTAGGAAGTCCGACGAGCGATATGAGCTTGTGACGAGACTCACATTTGAAACTTGGTTTCTAATTTTAAAACGTGCGTATTTTTCTCAATTCTCCATTAACTTAAATTTATTTTAGGATATCTACAAACTTGTTGTACAAAGCATTGATTTTTATTAAATGTCTAACGTAGCACAACTTCGTGAATGTCTAACGTAGCACAACTTGATGAGAAAAAAGCCTGCATTTTGTCATTGGCTGTTTGGACCAAAGTTTGTGATGCCCACCGGTGGATTTTTTTTAAATTTAACAATCAGTAAATGTACGGCACTGCATTAAAAAACAGAAAAGGAGAGTATGCAAGTACGTACCGATGGCTCAGTGGGTATGGCAACATCCTACGAAGTCGACGGTCCCGGGTTCGATTCCCGGCGCAGGC
>JAUJYS010006365.1:0-10375 GCA_033995665.1 Melogona broelemanni | reverse complement strand
CACCCCTAAGCTCTGGACGCCCTAATGGAAGCTCAATGGGTGACGTCAGTACCCCAGGCTAACGAATAAACGAAAGCCTGCTCCGGGAATCAAACCCGGGACCGTTGGCTTCGTAGCATGTCCCCATTCCCACTGAGCCATCGGTTCGTACGATCTGTGTTGTTGCTGCTGTCATAATGGTCGCAAAAATACTTTATTAAGGTAAAATCACGTTCCTTTGTGATAGGTTATGGTTAAATTTTAACAACACTAAAACTATCAATAGTTCCTTACTATTGATAGAAGAAATGTAGAAGAACAATCGTATCGTCTCAATTGGGATTGAAAGTGCCCTTGGTTTTGCTACATCCAGTGTACCAAAATTCCAGTTCCTATAGCAGCAAGCTATAAATTTATATTTAAAAAAAAAAATAGTTAGGGATTCGTGTCGGGATAAATTTATACCTCAAACAAAGGTTACTAGATGACCTAATTAGTTTTGATAATCCAACTCTAAAATACCCGAGCACAATATCAGAACGAAGATTTTCTTTTTTGTTTTGCCCCATTTGCCACTCGCACGTCGACGAAGGTTATGTTTACGTTGGGGATATTTTTTTAATCCCAACGCCGACACTGGCATCATTGCTACTTGTGCGAAAGTTTCTCCTCCTGAGTCCCCAAACTTTACATTTGTGGACACTCATTACACTGAGCGGTACAGATGTGGAATAGCGAAGTAAATAGTTTCATTTTTCCTCGCATTTTTATTAGATCGCGTCTATCGTCACAGCCTCTGACAATTAATTCATTGAAACTAGCATCGCGGCTGGTGCATTTCATTGCCAAATTGCGATTTGTAAAAAATATAAATAATCCAAAAAATGGTTATCAAAGTAGAATCAATTGCATTACGTTAGATAATCATTTGCATTACCAGTTTTCGGACTATACATGTATTTCTGATTATTATTTACTATCTGTAACATATTTAAATTGTTTTACCGATAGCAAACAATATTATAATTTTCTATTACATTTTCTACATATTTTTTGTTCTCTTAAAAGCGTTACAGTGCCGAGTTTATCAAATTTTATTTTTGTTCAATACAATGTAATGACTTGTACAGAGTAAATGATGCACAACATCGAGAGCATTATTGAATTGATTGGCGTTGTGATTTGTGTGAAAACGTAAATTAAAAAATCATATTTTCCAAATTATCAACTGGGTCTCCGGATGTTGTAACTCCCCTCCCCTCCCCTCCCACCTCTCTCATATACTTCGACTAAACTTATTACGAGAAGGTAAGAATGTAGGGCTATAAATCCACACGCGCAACTCGCAGCGCCAGCCAACTTCGGAATATATCCATCACAGCTGGAAACAAAGTGAGTTGTAACCAATTTATCGCCATTATACGATTATAAGCCTTTTGGAGCACGGTTGGAAAGCTCGTTCCGACAGGCGCACCGACCGAGGCCAACCGCAAACCAGTCAGCATAAAGCAGATGGAAGCTACGACGTCGAGTGTGGGAGGCGTAATTCGTACCTTTAACAGGCGCGACGCTCAAGGCATGCTGCATAGTTTGCCATGCGTCAACAAGCTATACGTGCATATAAAGTAAAACCTAAATACAATATCCATAGATTGCGATAGTTTCTAACGCTAGCATTGGGGCTGAGGACTGTTTTTCCTTGCACGTCAGTGTTCCTAAACGACACACATAGGAAAGTCCATAGTAGGTTAATGTCAACGTGATTTGCCCGTCTATAATTTTAAAATTCGTTGACCTTACACTTTTTCAAGATTAACACAGTGCGACAAAGTGCCCATAAGACTCGAGTCGTGGCTGCAAACCTCGTGGCGCCAACTATTGGTATATGCGGTCATTTTAATGGTCCATTCTGTCCACGCTGATATTGTTAGAAAACGGAATCTCCAGTAGTGATATTCACTACAGTGAGGGTAATTTTCACAAAAAAATAATTAAAGGAGGACCCACGCCAGTTTCAACGAAATAAACCAAATTAGTATTTTAAGCAATACTAATTTTTGTTTAATACATCTGGAATGAAGCATCAGATTTTCATTGTGTTAGTGCAGGGATTGAAAATAAAATATTGGCAAACGTGAGAGCAGTTAAGCGTAGAATACCTCGTTTATTTCTCGAAAGTAACTCAATCCCTTTACGTAATAATGACCTTTGCCGAAACTGTTTACCAACTTATCTGGATTTCGCGTGACTAGGGACAGTCAACATCGACTTGGTACCGAAACTCAAAATAGACCGAATTTGCTAGCGTGCATCAGTGACTGACGGGATATGAAGAAACCTTATCGAAATGAGCCATCGCTCCCACATTCGTCAGAAATGAGGCAAAGGACTGTCGGCAACATGAACGCTGCGTGCCCGGGGGGACTATGTCAGTGCATTACACCGCAAAACAAATGGACGACGAAATGAATTGATGAATGAGTTTATTCATCAATGAATCAAACAGTGATGTTGCGCAACCTTAATTACGAGTAATTAAATAAATGGCAATAAGTTTGGAATTTCTCTAGGTGCAACAAAACCGATGGAATATTTTTTAGCAAGTTGAACTTTCTGAGTACTGTAGTTTCGTATCCGTCGTGTGTATTTCCATTGGCCATTGCAACGGGGGGGGAGGGGGCATCAGGAGGACGCAAGGCGCAAGGTATCCCTAAGCTTGTGTATGGTTCAATCCTGGATGAACACAACACTGCACTGCACTGTTCTGCCCCGAACTCTTTTGCGCAATTAAGATTAGATGAGACAAACATGGCGGCCCCGGGCTTTGTAATCACAGTCGCAAATTGAAATTTCCGACATAAGATTATGTTTTTGGTTCGATATATAGTGAAATGTCCCACGGCAAGAAAACAGAAAATAGGAATATACTCCTGTGTCCATGAGTGCGAATGTCCCACCCAAGATTCTATTCATGCTTGATTGTTTTTCCATTATTTTTATTTTCCTAGCAACATTTTACATATTTCAATTTTGGTTTCGAATCGTAACCAATAATACGTATTTCCAAACAGTGTAAATTGTATTAAAAATTGTGCTTGCAGCTGTTGGTTTATAATAATATCCTGACATCTCAGCTCAATTGTAATTACAATTTCTACCCGTGAGCTGTCCTGAAAAGGTCTATCGCGGGAATCAAATGTCCAGGTTCAATACTAAGATAGCCAATTTTTTCCAATATCCTCCACCCTCCCTACAGCGATTGAGGCATATCCTTTAATTAGGGGCGTGTTCTCCATTTTATAGACCAAATGAATCTGAGAACTAATCTAGCAATACTAATCAGTGGCAGATTTACTATCAAGTCACCAATAATCGAATTCAAATAAAAATCTGTGATGTCCGGTAAATTTTATTTATTTTTCTCATGGCAGTCAGGCAATCAGAACGCCCGTGCCGCCTAAAATGCGACGAGCGCCCGATACCGCATTTCGCGAAAGGCTCCCTGTTCATAAATGTGCTCTGAATGCTCGCTCATCTACATCTTCACATAATTAAGTGCGAGTGTAAATTGGGTTTTAAGAGGAGAATTCGAGTAGATTGATTCTTAAAAATAATACGTGAAAATCGATCAGTTTGGCCAAAGACACACCACAAAAATGGTTATCCGTTCGACTTGTTTTTACACCCAATATATCGGACGATTCCGCGCGCTGCGTTTGTTGAATGCTCCAGACTAGCACCCAATGTGTTCCCGTCAACAACTACAAGCAGTTCTATAATTTCTCCATTCATATACAGAATCGGCTCCATGCAATTTATTATGATCGGCACCGCATACGCGATGTCTAACCAGAGATGTCAATGGATAGAACTCAAATGGAGTAATTCAATGAAACTACTCAATCGGGCAACAAAGATGGCCGTAAGTAATGTTCAGAAACATACATGTATCATTATTTATTTTACATACATGTATGTTTTGGTAAAGGACTGTGCGAGCTATTCTGTTTTTTTTTTATTATTTATTATTGCAAATCACTAAGTGAATATCACTACAGGATATTATGTACCGGTACCCATCCAAAGGTATAATAAACAAGAGCCCGAGCCGTGAATCGCACCCACTTTTTTATTTAAATTTCATTGCTATTTTAATATTAGCCTTTTATTTCAATTGAATTACCTCGATGGGCCAATAATCGCGACAACAGTCAAAATATCGATACATTGAATAATTCAATAAAAAAACTAATGTCTATCGTGAAATATCTAACACTATTTAAAGTTCAAACCTGCCATCCTGATTACCAGAAATCGCCACCAACGGTGGCAATTGGAACTAAGTGTCTCGTACCACAAACGTTAACATAAAATGGAAGCATCGAAATAAATTACACTTGGTCCCACCGCCTCACAGTACTCCAAATGTTTTGGACATGCCAAACCGATCGACCGACCGCAAAAGGCCAACGACTTCCTATATCTATTCGTGCAATTCCTTAACGCCGAACCAATATAACTTTACGAGCAGGTGTTGCCATCTTTAATAGATGCGGTCGAGAAATCAACAGCCGTTAGGGCTACGTGGCAAACAGTGCACAATAACATTTGTATGCTGGGCGTACTTGCTGTACGTTTCACGGGTAATGATAAATTGTCGAAATCCCTTTGTTCCCGTGAGAGCATCTAGTCAAAATATAAAGAATTTTTGCAGCGCATTGTTTAATTTGTTGCTGTTGGAGACATGCGTATCTGCTGACGAATTATGGGATGCATAAGTGGAGCAACGCTTAACTACATTTATGTAAACTCTCAATTAGGCATAAATATAGTTTAGTGTAGCACCTCTTTTCCATCCAATAATTTGCAAGCAGATGCTTAGGTCTTCCAAGTATAGTCTTTGACGCAGCCAAATATATACCGTATAAGATAGCATTCTAACTCGAAAAAATTATGGAAAATTAATCACAACAGCCTTGTTATTAAACATTTAAGAACACATTTTCTCACCCAAGAACATCTTTCAAACTGTAGCACGGTAGCGCACTGCGTCCCCCATAGAGTTCAACTATTGCTACTGCATGTTACTGTATTCTTCTATACACTTCTATACTGTATGTTACTATAGTAACCGCAACCACAACGAACTCTCGGAAGCAGGTGGACTACGTGAATTGCAATTACTTCGGGTGGGAGGTAATTAGCCATCTGCGCCAGATTAAATATATTAGTGGTTAAATTTAGGTGGTCAAAGTTAGTGGACAAATTTAACTGAGCTGCCAGCATCATTTGAAAACAATATTCACTGCAATTTTTATATTCAGCTTTTAATCACCTGCATGAATACGTGCGTAATTCTGGATCGCTGGACTGCATTCATTTGGTACTGGAATATTGCAATATACCAATTGCATCCGTGTGCTAATTGAATCCATATTGATCATCTCCTCCAATACAAATCGTTTTAATTGACAATCTGTTTGCATTTTAGTCATCGCGATCTAATCGGCTAGCTCGGCAAACATAGGGATGCAAAAATGGCAATCCCTTGACTTGGCAAATGGCAATGCCACAGAGCATTGTGTGATTGCCGGCCATCGGCGGCAGCAACACATTTTTTATCCTAATCGAGCTCGGCGTAGGAGCCATCTCCATACCTCCAACACTCTGAGAGTCGCATACCATTGTCTTTATGGAGGATGCAATCGTAGTCGCAGAGGCGGCGCGATCACAAAATTCATCAATGCGGGCCAATATCGGCGCGCGACCATCCAGTAATTATAGCTGATGGATGACGCGGACATCCAGCGGTGGCCGCGTAGGCCATTTCGCCCTCAGTCTGTCGTGTCTGGAACTCCCCGCTTTGGACGCGTGCCCAAAAATCCGCCTCGCCACCCTAATATGCCATCTCCTATCAAATGCATCGCCTAACGTTTTCTGCCAAATAAATGTCAGGCATGGCCCCCTCTATCCCCCCTCCCAACCCCCCCCCACTCCCTCCCGTCTATATGGCATTGGCACCATAAATAACGCGTGTTGTCTGCGGGCTTCGCCGCAGTGTCAAAGGCATTATTATACGACCGATTTTTCCACCCCACCAACAGTCCAAACCTTAATTCCCTCTTTCCCTCCCCCTCCCCCGCCCATTTTTGGTCGAACCCTATAATAATTATTTTGGCGAGCGTATTGGGTCACACATGCTAACAGGTCAACGACGCCGGCGAAGGACCATTTCGCGAAATATTTGTCGCGCGAACTAATGCGCATTGCGTGACATAACCTCGTCTTGGGTACTTGATATGTATCAAATACGTGCACTTTACCAATTGATAGTATATTCAAGAAATAATCACCACTAGCAAAGAAAATTGTAAAAAGCGAGGTAAATTTAATTGGCCACTGTTGTGAAACTCTCCCTCAAGTGTGACGTCACTACCAGAAGAGATTAAATTAACAGGCAAATACTCTATCACGCACAAGATGGCTTAACTGAATCAAGACTGACACTAAGATGTCACTCCAGAAGCTTCGAGACTAGGCATCGAATCGATCTAGTCAGAAGGAGTATATTCATAACGTCATAATGTTCTTTTCTTTTACATTTTATTTTCTTTGGACAGGCGTTTATTAAAATGTTTATCTTTGTTTGAGGACTCATTGGCATCTTTCTCCCCGAAGACTTATCTATTTTCGATTTTATTACGGGCTAGAACTCACGTTTCACATTTAAAAAAAAAAATAATATAACAGGATTACAACACCAAACGCGAACAGCATTTTCTCCAAATTATTGGATAGGAGCGAATAGTGAAATTCATAGCGGCAACTAGTGCGGCCGGCTAGTCCAATCGGTAATGCTTCCGACTGCGATGCGGACGGTTCCGGGTTCGATTCCCGGGAGTCGCGGTACCGGTATCATACCTGAGCATCCATTAGGGAGTTCAGAGCTTAGTGGTGGATCCTTCAGCCTAGTTATACCAGCTGTCATTCCCCTTCCATTCCCTTCCCTGCCTCTCACATATCTTTATAGAGACACGAGGGGTAGTAATCCTGTAGTGATTAGCACTACGGTGATTTAAAAAAAAGTCATTAATCGAAATTATCTGGTTACATAGGCTTTTATCTAAAAAACCACGAGCATTGAGCTGAGGGCCACAGGAGGGCATAGGCAATACCATACATGTGAATTCTTATAAATGCCGTGTTTCCTAAGGTTATCTCGCCAATCTTGATTGTATACGAGGCAACGGAGTGACAACGGACTAATTCCCGCAAGGGTCGCCGCGAGCGCCAACAGGAGGTCAGTCGTTCGCCACTCCATCTTCAATATCTGTCGAGAGAAACGCAACTGGGTTAACGGCAAAAAATCAAATCGAAATCTGGTGCAATCTGTTCCTCCTACCGACTGTATATACGTGTATACCCGTATATTTGCGACCTACGATAGGGCATAGAAAACAAGGCGATGGTCAAGTTGCGCAACCTTTGCTCACCCATGTCATGGGTATATATATCATTGATCTTGCCTATATGCCATAAATGAATGGTGTGTTTCGGATTTTGTCGGTGAAGTGTGCGACAGCTTCGTGTGATTGAGGACCTTTTGTGCGAATGTTGTTTCAAGTGGCACTGTCAAAGAGATGAACAGTGATAGAGATACACTTATTTATAAAATTAAGACGACATAAAATCTGTTCGACTAAGTTAATTTATTGCATTACAAACAAGGGCCACAATTCCTGTGTTTAGAAAACAAAATCCTTTCTCTGGTTCTTCATAATCGTCTAACTCACTACAATGTAACATTACTGGGAACACCAAATTATTTAACTACTAAATTAAAGACAAAATTGTTTAAATTATTTTTTAGTTTGCTTATTATTCCATAACCGATAGCCGTTATCCTGCAGCGCCAATTTACATTGTGCAAAGTTATACTTCGTGAAAAAGCGCTAGTTACATGCATTTCAATATTAATATTATTTTATCATCAACGGCTCGTAGGCTGCCGTCATTTTTATTTCCCTATATCTTGAAATACTGATGTTTGTTCTTAAGTGCAGACGATTCATACACAAGAGTATCTTTTATCCATGACGGAAAGACTGTTCGCAGCTCCAAATAGCACCGTAAAGGGAGCTTGGGCAAGTAAATAGTTTCTTCAAGCCACCGAGTTGATGGCTATCAATAAACAAAGTGATAGGGAATTTCTTATCCTAGGTGCAAGCCAAAAAAAATAACTCAGGATAGGTGGTTATATATCAACGTGTCCCCAGCGCGTTTAAGATAAATAGCCGAATTTGACGTGCGCATAACTAAATCAACATCACTATAATACAATGTAAAGGGTTATCAAAATTTCAAAACAAATAAAACTCTTTATGGAGCCTAAATATACCCAGGCGTTAACGATTCAGTTCTCGTGACGCAATCCCCCCTATTCGCGATTCAAAACTTTCGGGCTCCAAATTATTATCCAGAAAATGGAGAGGGAAGAAATATCAGCGTGAGCGCATAAAGAGATGAACGGGTCTAATAAACACCTGCAGTTTGGTACGGCATAGCGAAGTCGTATTCGCCGCGGGGAATAAATTGCTTATACCCAGTGTATTTTATCCTAATGTTAGGTTGTGGTCTAGGCAATCCCGAACCACTTTCGTTTTTGATTGCGCTGCACAGGCGCTGAAAATGCCTTCGGGCTCCGTGAGCCCACAGAGCAATGGAATTGCACAGAGCCACTGTAGGCAAAAGAATATACATGTAGGTACGAACACACGTTAGGAGGGAGAGCTTTAAAAGCGAATTGAAAACTTTTGATAAACTCACAATCCCATTCCGCTTATATGGAGCCCACTCTCGAATGCTCTCGAGACCCAAGGATGCAACGTGGCCTCAGCCGCAGTCATCAGTTTCTAACCCCACAGTCATCAGTTTCTAATCAGTTTGTAACCCCAATTTCCATTCACCGTTAGTAGCGCAGGGTAGATAGTTCATTAGTTAAGTTAACACGTGAAAAAAGAAATACACTAAATAACGACCTAACTATTGCAATGATGTCCCTTAACAACCTAAAGTGCCAAAATATATTTATCCAGTTATAAAACCAGCTAACTATATGAACCTCAAGAATCAGGGGCCAAACAGCGGATTGAAGACTGCAACTAGGTGGTTGAAACTCATTTTTAAAAGTATAATAAACAACGTCCTTCCACGTCGTAATAAATTGTTTAAGGTTTTGTACATTCTCGTCGACTTTTAAATATTTGAAGTAGTTATATGAGAGCGCAGTTGTTATTCCGTTTCGATTTTCGCTCTTCGATCTTCTTTAAGGAATTGTTTTTCTTTTCTATTTTTTTTTTAAACATTAGTTTCAACCACATGTTTTCACCTTTTATTCGATGCTGGTCACTTACAGTACTAAATGATAGCTCCCACCACAACACCAAAATATTCATAGTTCATCAATAAGTCTTAAAGAGTTGCTCGAACATAATTTATTATTGGATAATTCTATTTACGTCAAAGTCTTGGGCAAGTGTTTCTAGGCATTGGTCTAAGGATGATCTAGTCAACTCATAAAATATAGTTTCGCACGAAATAATATGTATATTGGGAGAGACGGGGCATGCTTATGAAATACAAAGTACGCATGTACTGCACGATTTTTTACCATCATTGCAAATGAGCCTGCTGGGTACCCACATTATTTGTTCCTGCCGAAGCTCGAGTCCAACAACGTAAATAAATCTCAAGATCCATTTGTGATTTTTTTTGTCCTATACTGTATTTTTTTTGTCAGCGAAAGCATCGACCGGTGTCACGTCCTGGTAGGCCCAACGGTGTCTAACGTCAAGTGGTCATGAGACCACTTGCTCGTCAACAACATAAGTGGCTTTGTGTATCGGTTTGGCCGACCGAGAGTTTATATGACATTCTGATGTTGTACTAGTCTGAATTAATAAAAAAAATCATATAATAAGAAACCATGCGAAAACTGTCAAAACCTAACTTCAACGTCTGTTTCCAAACTGAAAATAATCGAAAGCTTTCGAAAAATAAAACGTTGGAAAGTATAAAGCAATAAAACACCTACCCAAAATATAAAATAATGTAAGACTAGTCCAAAGAGGAGCGCAGATCCTCCTGTAATGATATTAACTATAATTATTCTGAATTAAACAACGTGTTATCAAAATAAAACAGCTACAAAGTTTGTCAAACGTATTATTTTTTTTTAATCACCGTAGCGCCTAGTGCACTACAGGACTACTGCACCCTCGTGTCTCTGTGGAGATATGTGAGGAGCAGGGAAGGGAAGAGGGATGGAAGCTGGAATAGCCAGACTGCAGGATCCACCCCTAAGCTCTGGACTCCCTAATGGAAGCTCAGGGGTGAC
>JAUJYS010006364.1:0-10376 GCA_033995665.1 Melogona broelemanni | reverse complement strand
ATACGCACGGCGTTACTACTGTCGGTGCATGTGGTTTTGCATTCTGTTTTTCTTTTATTTTTTATTGCCAATTATATGGCGTGAGATTCTTGGCACACGAGATGAGCTTGTTCGCGGTAATCAAATACGACCCAATATTCATCTCCATGCATATTAATCGCATCCCAAAGAGCAACGTATCCATCCGAATGCTGGCTAAAACAAACACGCCTCATAACGCGTGGAACGCCTCCAGTGCCGCAAATGGAATGGCACAGAAGATCAAGAGATGGAAACTAATTATTGTCAGCAGCTCTGATTCACCACACATTCAAATAAACTTACACGCCGTTTTGAACGAGAGATTCCTCAGACAACAATTCAAGGCATGATACAAGCGTGCCATATACTGTATTCTTTGCACACTGGAGACCAAGATTATCCAGAAGAGTATATTATTTCCTTTGTCTAATGCAAACATGAATTGAAATGTGCATGCATATGTACACATCGCTCTATCGCCAAACACAAACTTTAATTGGATGGAGGAAAAAATCAACCAGTTGGATATGGTAAAGCTTGAGTACCTGCGCCTGCCAATAACACAAAAACTCGAGCTATGATTGACTGCGCGGTCTGATCAAAAGCTATCGTAATACGATACAGCAAAGCAGCTAGCTAGCCAGTCTTGCAACTCTTTTTAGTTTGTTACGTTCTCCTATTTTAAAAACAACGTATATCGATTATAATCTTGCAACTATCGAATATTCTTAGGTAAATCTACATGACATTATCATTATACATTGTAGAAGATAAAGAATATTCTCCGTTTTGTCATCAAAATTGGCTTGATAAATTGTATAACTATTTTGTAAACAATTTCAAAGGCGATTGCATGAACGGTTGCAAAATTCTACTCGTATTAAGATGTACATCTCCGAAAGCGCACATATTTTTCGAATTTGTGATATTTTTGTTGCACCAAACATGTTATATTCGTTTGAAATATGGCTATCCGTTATATTGTACGCCTAATATCGTTCTGCAGATGAATTTAAAAGTAAACCCGACACTACAAAGGTATACACGTATTACCACAGTCTGTAATTTGATAACGTCGACTGCTTGTTGTAACCACGCGATAAAACGTTTGTTGTCTCTATGACCTTTCCCTAAGAATACTGTATCATGTAAAATTAAATTCCCTGCAACCCAAAACGGGTAAACCATCAAAAGCACGAACGATGTCCCATTTGTATTTTGATATTGCCACGCATGAAGACCTTCTGTTCTCGGCAGTTCGCTAAATGCGCGTGGACTACCAAATTCAAATGCTCGGTCGAGCGTTAGACGCCCCTGCGTTCGCGCACAAGAAAGATACATGTGGCCACTCTGCTCTTAAACAATCATTTAGACTAACCTGATGCATAATGATATGGTCAACAAAATCACTTCAGAAGTGTTTCCAGATCTAATATTTTATTTATTTAAAAGTGCTTTCGATATCAATATATTTTGGCACATCTACATTCATTTGCGAATGTGTAAAAATAATAAATACTTATTCAATCGAATGAGCAGCCTCAATGCGTCTAATGCTGGTTCTATGCGCTGTGCCACATTCCAAGTTAACCCATCTTGTTCGCGACTGAGGCGATTTACACCCCACGCGACCTCTTTCATCCGCAGGTTTCTAGTTGGAAAGATAATCAGCAGAGAACAAAAGGTCGTTAAATCAAGGGAGTTAATTTGTTTGTGATTCCTATTATTTATTCATTTCATCGGTTCTGCTGCGTATATCGCATGTCTGCGCCACATTTTTAATGCACTGGCTGCGCGCTCGGTTTCACAACGCCCCCTCCCTACCACCACCACTACCACCTGCACGACCATCTCTTCCACCCATCCCATCCCCCTATGCACGCTTGTCACCAATCTCTGTCTCTCGGATGGCGTACGTCCCTTTGTTTGTTGGCTAAAAGGAAACCGTGAAAAAATAGTAATCATATACGGGGTGGGGATGATGAAACGCTATGCTTGGACAAGAAAATGTAATCTTAGAGCCTATATCCATATACATTGTGCCGTATGCATCCATGCGCCAAACAATGGAAATATCGACAAATTTTCTGTCATTAAATCTCGGTCATTAATTCTGAAAGTGCATCAGGATCATCATCATCGTATATACCGTCATGCGTCATTCAAACGAAAGGGGAAGCAATTTTTTTTTTTATCCTACAAAAACTCTTGAGTGTTGGAAAATATTACTCGTACTTTTGGCGAGATGGAAAACTTCGAAGTGGTTGGTAGTGGTTAATGACTTTTGTCTTGACATTTTTTTTTTTAATTAAGCAATTTCAATTTTAATAGTGTTCCGATTCGAATTTTTAAATAATTCTAGTTATTGGGCTAGCCCATATTATTCGCACTGGAAAAATGAACACATCAACATCGTACAGACGCGAAATGTAATGATAAAATTTTTCCTAAATATCGATGCAATATCGATTTATTTTGCCACAACTTGGGCTCAAAAGTTGATGAATTTTTTTTAAAAAATGTTGTCATTTCTTCGAAAAACGACATTTCCTGAAGATGGTATAAAAAAATGTCTGTGCAATTCTTCCATCCAACAGTTTTATAAATTTCGTCTTCCTAATTTAATCTAATCTACTTTTATATATTTGTATGAAAGATTTAAGTGGATGTGTATGCAGACTGGTTTTATGGCTTCGTCAACCAGAATTAGAGTATCGAAAAAACAATCAAAAATAAAAATTAATTTTTGTCCTGATATTTGCCTTGACGTTGAACAAAATGTTCTAAGAAACAGGTCACGCCGAGGTCGTTGTTTCGAGCGAGGGTTCAAGGCAACGGACGAAATACAATTTCTGGCAAATTAACAGCAATTAAAAGCGTTTTTGCTTCCTGTGGGCTGCTGAAAGACACCACAAAACATCATTCGAATGACGCTTGTGTCAGCCGAGCCTGTGAGTCATTAGATAAGGTAACGCATGAGTTGTGCATAACCCATATCACAGAAAATGCGCCAGAGAAAAATGAAAACTGCAGGTGACTTGTGCATAACAATTTGGTATTTTACCGGATTGGCGAATCTGCACATTTCCAATTAGAAACAGCAACTACTAAAAACTGTTAATTGCCGCACTAACAACTCTGACGCGCGAACATTACACGCGAGGGTTTCAAGAATAAGCGCAATATAAATATTACGTTGGCCGTTCTTGGCTGTAATTTCCGGGCACAGTTGATAAATTTAAGAGGAAAAGGTCACATTCGTAAGTCAGGATGTCATTATTTTTTTGACCTTGTTACCCCTGAACTTTTCGACGAACCAAACGCTTGAAACTCGGAATGACAATGTAATAGGGGATGGTATTATTTTGAGGTGGGGTGCACTGGTGCAGTTTCGAGATTTGGCGGCCATCTTGGATATGTTTACGTGCAGCGACCCCAATGCTCAAGATAAAGCAAAAAAATATTCAAGATTAGAATTTCATTAAAATTATTTTGCACTTGAGCTGGGCACCAGGTCGAAATTTCTTAAGTCTTGCTTGCAGAGAAAATAATCTTTGAAGTAAACTAAATTTGATGTTCTCGCGGCCATGAGAGAGCCTACAGCAGTTTCACATTTCCTGTATTATCCAAGCTTTCTTGTTCATAATTGTATATTTTTCGCTTAATATTTATGAACGCGTATAATCATATGAAGGAATATGCAAAGCGTGTGGTTTATCCCCAAAAAAAAAATCGCAACGCGAATCCGAAACCGAAATACAACTTTTTTTTGTAGAACTGAAGTGGTCCTAAATTTGTATAAGGGGAACACAGTCTCAAAAGGAATTTTTTCTTTTTTTTTTTTTTTTTTTTTATATAAATCACCGAAGCGCCTAGTGCACTACAGGATTACTGCACCCTCGAACCTATATAGAGATTATGTGAGGGGCAGGGAAGGGGATGGAAGAGGGATGCAGCTGGAATAGCCAGACTGCAGGATCCACCCCTCAGCTCTGGACTCTCTAATGGAAGCTCAGGGGTGACGCAAGTACCCCTGGCTAACGAATAAACGAAAGCCTGCAAGGGGAATCGAACCCGGGACTGTCGGCTTCGTAGGATGTCGCCATGCCCACTGAGCCATCGGTACGTACCAGAGATTATTCGATCCAGGGAACTGGTGAAAATGTGCCCTTTACATATATATTGCTTAAGCAGCGCGAAGGGTACAGAATCTATTGCAGTGATATTTACTACAGTAAGGGGAAATTTCCCCAATAAAATGATATAAAATTAAAACTTTTCCGTTCCTTTCCAACCGGACACAGCACGATACCCGCTAGGTGGCGCTACAGCATGGACCTCTTCTTGTCCCTTATCACAACCACCTCTTGTACCTTTCCCACCAGAATAACCCTCACTTAGTTTGTTGCCCCTGACAGTAGTTTAAACTACGACAACCGTAATAAAAGCTAACCACCGATATCCCATTAACATTCTCATGAAAAGGAGTGACCCTCTTTAATTCCTTGACCAAGGCTTTGAAATTCAAGCATTCCAAAAAAAAAAAAAAAAATATGAAGAAAAAAATCCCGAATAAATTTTGAAACTAAATGGCAATAATTTTTCACCGAACTTGGGCGCGTTAGAAAATCGCATATTCAATTTACTTGAGGCTGCTAATTTAATGTGAATCGTATTCGAAAATGCAGGACATAGGTTAGCGCACCCAAAGCCAATGAAATGAACAACAAAATTCGAAATGAAACCTTTACAACCTGAGTTATTCTAATACATAAGTACATAAGTTGATAGATATCTTAATTTTTTTATTTCACATATTTTACTTGGAATCTACCGCGATAAGCATGGCGGGTTTCTGCCTTATTATATTATAAGGCAGAAACCCGCCCTACACATCGCGGTAGATTACAAGTAAAATAAGTAAAATAAAAAAAGAGGATATCTATCAAATAAATAGACAATACATATGTATTACAATACATTACATTAACATTTTGTTAACAGCTTATTGTTAGATAATTATTGACCAAATTCACCATATCGCCCAAATACAATAATTCGAATGGCAATATTGGCCGCTACCGGCTGAAGAATATATTTCGTATCTGGATTTTATGCGCACATTAATTTTAATTGTCTAAAAAATTGGAAACTAAATCGGTCCTCTGCAACAAAAAATAAATCAAATTTTGAAAATGATTTTGCGAATAGTACGACATAATCACACTTACCCTCCATCATTATCCAAATAAATTGGAAATAGCGAAACGAAAATTTTGTTACGTTATTTCCAATTAATTCCAACTATATCCGTTTCGCTATTTCCAATGTATTTGGATAATGATGGAGGGTAAGTGTGGTTATGTCGTACTATTTGCAAAATCATTTTCAAAATGTAATTAACCATATCTGACTTCGTCGTGCTTTCACACATTTTGTTAAAAAAGAAATCCTGAATTTTATTTTCTTGGCAGAAACCTCCAAAAACCTCCTTTTTGGTTAAATTCCCCTCACGGTAGGTGATATATCGCAATTGGAGAATGTGTACCCCTAGCGCTGCTTAGGCAATATGTGAGAGGCACATTTTCACCAGTATCCCAGGATCGAATAAGCCGAGAGGAGCCTGCACCAGTAATCGAACCCGAGGCCACCTGTGCCGCAGCTAGTATGTTACCATGCCTACTGAGCTAGATGGATCGTATGATTGTACTAATTTAATAAGAAAATAAATTGAACGTACGTAGCAATTTAATTTAAAAAACACGATTTTCTACTATTTTTCGTAAACCACTAAAATTATCGCATTAAAAATGTGGAGACTTATCTATTGCATAATTGGAGAAAATAACAACTTTTATATTCGCAGAACAAAGTAGATTAGGTTACGCACCGCATAATTTCGTACGCTCATTTTGTACGTACCGATGGCTCCGTGGGTTTGGCGACATCCTACGAAGTCGACGACCCCGGGTTCGATTCCCCTAGAAGGCTTTCGTTTATTCGTTAGCCTGGGGTACTGGCGTCACCCTTGAGCTTCCATTAGGGAGTCCAGAGCTTAGGAGTGGATCCCCGGCAGCCTGGCTATTGGCTATTCCAGCTGCCATCCCTCTTCCCTTCCCTTCCCTGCCCCTCGCATATCTCCACAGAGACACGAGGGTGCAGTAATCCTGTAGTGCACTCGGCGCTACGGTGATTTAAAAAAACAAAAAAATATCGATGGATTTTTTCTTTCCACCGAACTGGAAGGCCGTTAGAGGGTGCAGTGTGGTGCTTATAGCTGATGAACTTCTACGTCATTACAATTAGAATTACAATGTGTAACCCGCAAGCAGTCCCGGACGGGGCTATTATGGCTGGGATCAAACGACCTGTCAAAGACGAAAATGTCCCATTTTTTTTACCACTACCTTTTTATTTACTGCTACTATATTAAAAAAAATTACAACCTTCTTGGAGTCGACCTGACAATTTGACCAAATGGATATTTTGTATCATAAATTTAGCCGTTTGTAGTACCATCTGGCTAAGTTATCCGCGATTTTATTGTTAAATAAATGTTTTACTAATTAGGAAAACTAGTTAAATAGATTGTGATAGTAAAGCACTTTGTATTGGCTTTACTTGGCGCGATTCTATTGGCTGTTGGGGTACACGCCCCTGGTGACGATTAGCGATCAACCCAGAAAATCACGTGACAACCGCACTAACTTCTGCTGCATTTTATGTGGTACAAACATTTCATCGCTAGGGACGCTGAAAACGCTCAATTTCAAAAATTTCAAATTGAACTATCGACATCGGGCCATCGATACACGAACCATCTGATTCTCTGATGGTACCAAAAATCTGTCAAGAAGTGAGGGGATAGCCATTCGCAAGACGAGATTATTAGTAATCGTATCTTTCGCAGTTAGTTTTTGTCCGTTACAGTTTATTTCCGGTGCAATTTGCAAGCTATCAGGAATCTCGCGTTTCTGTCATCATTAGGTTTGTTACGCAGTTCATGACGACTCTTATTATCCTATTCGCGAGGACCTAAGTGCAGGGCAACTACCAAATGGCCAAAAAAAATTATCGTGCATTGAATTTTGTTAACCCTTACTTGCATCGCTTTCGTATGTGTTAATTCAACGGATGCCAAATACGTCTAACCAAAAAGTTAAAAATAAATAAATTGGATAACGAATGACGGAAATATTGGGAGAAAAGTAAAAGGAAATCAAAAGGTGGCGCCATCTATTATTCACGGTTACAGACGTTCCTGTAACCGTGAACCAAGGAACCAGTTCGTAGGAACGGAATTGTTCCGTTCCTACCCGACACTGTCCCTATCCTATTGTTGTGGTTCGCGGCGCCACGTCCGTCACCACGTACCCAATTTGTGTATCGAGCACCCCCAACCCCATTCAACAATAGATCGTAATTATACGTATGCCGAACGCTCGCGCGATTCACGAATTGATCCAATTAAACGAATCCGCAGTTGTACATTGTAATTACAAGTGCGGCGGTGGCGGCGGGCTCCAGCGCCTATAATAATGCTCAGATTAAATAACGCTCCATTTCGAATTATAATTATAAGGTATGCGCTCGATAATTGGATAGGGCCACATTAGCGAAAAATTGACAAACATTTGCGGGTCACACTTGGCGGCGGTTCGCTCGCGGGTTCCGTTCCTAGAGATCGAGCCCGTGACTGAGGTAACGATTAGTACTTTTGATGTATTTATGGACTAGATCTGGTTGAGTGGTAGGCGTGCTCGTTCCCTGACCAGCGGATCTGGGTTCGATCCCCGGTGTAGTCGATTGTTGTTTTGGTTCGAGGTACTGCGCGGGGGAAATGCAATGGCAAACCACATCTGTATTCTGCCAAGAAAAATCAAGGGTCTCCTGCTCCCTGAAGTCACCGGGTGTCAGGGGATCGAAAGTCGGAGTCCGGAGACGACGCAAAACACAACAGAGTAAATGTATAACCCGCAAGCGAATTTTACAATATATAGTATAATTCGTCCCTGACTGAACCCTCGCCTCAGGCCTCTCCGGGGCTGCTTGCGGAATGCATATTATTCTAATATTTTGTGCAGGCACTGCTCCCAGCTGTTTACTTTTAATCCGAAGAAAGGCCTGTGATCGAATTTTTCCCGAAAAATTCCGTAGGTCTCGGTCGGGAATTGAACCCGTGATCACGGGTAGACATAACAAAGGCAGTATAGTGGATTGCGTTCTCTCATATTATTCCCGTGATCGCGGGTTCGATTCCCGTCCTACACCACTCGAATGGTTAACCCATGTTGCACCGCACTTGGTTCGCCCTCTCCCCCCACCATCTCCTGTCCTCCACTCCGAGGCCAATTAAGGGGCCATAAAGAATAACTGATCGACGAGCAAGCTAACATTCTGTCAACAACAATAGGCCGCCATTACCAAGACGCTCAGTCTGCCCAGACGGTCACCTTATTATTTGTCTGGTTGTGTCACCGGGCAAATCGCGGCTCTCTTAATTGCGGTCGCAGCGATCGCTGGGTGGAGAGGGTGGGGTGAGGAGAGGGGTTTGTATTGACAGACACTACCCCCAATCCTGCTAAGCCCCTCCCCTCCCTCTCCCCTGTGCGCACATGTATCCTAATTGCAATGCGAGGAAGACGCCCACGACTAATACCTGTGTCGAAATTTAAAATATTTATCTTCCTTAGCCTTTTTTAATTGTACATTTTTGGGTTTGTTCCTTTTGAAAAGGAACCCGTTAGAGGTTTCCGTTCCTCCCATAAACGATGGAACCAGTTCCCGTTCCAGTTCATACAGAAATCAAAAGGAACCTGACCGTTCCTAGTTCTTTTTCAAAAGTAACCTTGAACTTTTTCTGTTCTTTTGAGTAAAAAATATTTAAAAAAAGAAAAGATACAGAGTGGTGTAATTTTATCAAAAAAAAAAATGTGATCACGTTCATACTGACGTCAAATGGACATTGGTGGGAACTGATTTAAAGGACTGAAGGAATTGATCTACACCGGGATCCAAAAGTTCGAGAACCTGCCGCAGTTGGTCCGTAGGTCAGCTAAAAATGGCCGGGTTATGAAATTTCGCACAGGTATGGAGTAAATCATTGCAAACGTTTGAGCAATTTCAGTTTTTGGTTTAAAAAAATTAAAAAAATTTGAGCGCAAGATGTTGAAATTTGATGAAAAAAAAACATGCATTGCGCGCCAGTTGCTCTAACGCAACGCAACCTCTAAAATGCAAAATTCGCAGCAGGAAATCTGAATTTAACGAACTTCAAAGTTATTCATACTGTAAGACATTTGTGTCAAATTTCATAACAATCCGGTAATTTTTTAAAGCTACATTATGGCCCGCTATGGCGCTTTTTTCATTCGCTTTTAGCTGAGTTATGGCGCTTTTTTCATTCGCTTTTAGCTGAGTTATGGAGCTACGGCGGGTGAGGGGTGAGTTCTATTATCCGGCAATCCGGGCGTCCGGATTGTTATGAAATTTGGCACAAATTATATTACAGTATGAATTACTTTTTAAAATTTGTTATATTCAAATTTTCTGTTGTGAATTTTGCATTTTAGAGGTTACGTTGCATGGATTTTTTTTTTCATCGAATTTGAACATCTTGCCCCCTCGTGGCAGCAGAGTGCGGATCGTTATCATGTGGTATTATACAGTATATGGGTGCGCCGATCAGTGCGTCGATCATTATGTAAGATAACCGACCCAGGCGGATAACAATTTACAAAAAGATGATTAACTTTTGGCGGGGTTGTCTCGGTGAGGGGCCCGGGTCGTAAAATCAACAACTATCGCTTGGGGTCCTCGTGTGGCACGACGGCTGTATTTGGCTTCCTCCTCCTCCACCCCCCTGCCCGTCACCGCATACCCAGTTTTCCACCCCGGAGTCATAACCACGTGGGTTGGTGACAGCTTGTTCGAGGTGGGGAAGCGGAATTGTTCGCACAGTTGGTTCATTTAATTTTTTATTATTACAAATTACAATTAAAATTAAAAGTATTTATCCTCCAATCCGTGACCATGTGAATCTGAGAATTACTCAAGTAATATTTTTGATTAATTATCTTTTACCCAGACCGGGATTCGAACCCAGACCTCAGAACATAATTTGATTCTGGGCCGAATCCGTTACAGGTTTAGAAAACGTCACCTAACCAACTGAACTATCGGTCCCGTCTCTCTGGTGGGGGTTCACAGAACCATAGTTTAGACTGAGTTTAAATACGAACGTAGATGATGATCAACGACCATTGGATGATAGGTTATAAGCGAAGAAAGTTTAAAGACACTAACGACACAACGATAGAGTCTCTCGGCGCGCACCGAGGATGAACGACGTTAGG
>JAUJYS010006363.1:0-10377 GCA_033995665.1 Melogona broelemanni | reverse complement strand
TCACATATCTCCAAAGAGACACGAGGGTGCAGTATTCCTGTAGTGCACTAGGCGCTACGGTGAATTTTAAAAAAATAAAAAAAATAAAAAAAAATACTGTACGATACGCCACATGACAGGATAAATTAAAAACAATAATAAAACACAACCAACGCAATGCTGGAACAAACACTGGTGAATTAAAATGGCGCAAGCAATCAATGTCCAAGATTACGTCATTTGAATCTCCATTTCCTACACACTCATACGCACACCACAGTGTCAATGTGGAATAGTACGAGGTGTACGTTTTTCAGAAACATTAAGATATTTTTAGATTACCTTCTTGGGTAACTAACGCAAAAGAAGCAAGCAACCCCCGTTTTCAAACCGAGTAGTAACAAAAAGAGAGGGGGGGAGGGATAAGTTCTTTAACGTTGGACCAGCTTGTGCCCAGGCAAAAATAAATAACAGCGGCACAACAGAAAAATATAGCCCCGGCACACACACAAGTAAAAATTGTAAAATTAGCGATAAATCATCGACGTAGTATGACAGCAGTGCGCCAACGAATACAGTGTAGCGGGAATACAACTGCAGAAGATGGGGAACGGAAACAGGGATACAAAACTACCAATTATAGCCGGAAATCGCATAACCAAATACGAAGAATATTTTTTTGTGGTAGAATCGGTTGTTTAACCGTTTTTTCTTCTTCTATTCTCCCGTACAGTACAAGTGTACCACACACGTGGTATAGATCACGGAAGTTTTCGCGAGTTTTTCGCAGGAAAAATGATAAACTGTCAAGCATTTTGCCATCCAATTATTGTCTGTGTAGGAGGAGTTGAGCACGAGACAGCAACATTTAAAGGAGAAAAAAATGTTCAGCTGGAAAAATAGAATATTCCTGCTTTATACTTTCATTTTTTTGTGTCTTTTCCTCCCTCTAGTGTTGGGTACGTTCCGTTTTGAAAAGGAACGTGTTCCCGATGCCGTTCCTCCATGTTAAGAAAGAACCATGAACCCGTTCTTGATCTTATTTAAAACCTTTTTTTTTATTCCTGATCACTGTAGTGAATTATACAGGAAGTTATTGTACCCCTCGTGCTGCTGTGGAAATGTGTGAGGGGCACATTCCAGTACCACAGGATCGAATAAACGAAAGACTGCGCCGGGAATCGAACCCGGGATCACCCGCTCTGTAGACTGTGACCATATCCACTGAGCCACTGGGGGTCGACAAATGAAGCTAAACCGTTCCTTGTTCCTCTTAGAAAAGTAACGAGGCACAATTTAGTTCCTCAGTTTTAAAAATATTTAACAGAATTATTTCTCATATTCAAATTGCTTTTCAATTTTTTTTCGTAGGTTGTGGTTAAGGCTCTTTGACTTTGCTGTAAGATCTAAGAACCTTGGTTAAGGTAACGGGTTGATCGGCTGATGGGCGATGGACGTGTTGATGGGCGATTCTATCCAAATTATCGATATCAAAAAGGGATACGTGTTCTGAACGCAGTAAATGAAAATTCCGCTACAGTTCATAAAAAAAAGGAACGCATTTCTTTAGGACGAGACGTTCCTGTTCCGTTCCTACCCAACACCAACACCCCCACCCACACATTCACATTTTTAGGGACTCAAGAGAGTAGATGGGGTGGAGGAGGGAATAAGGGTGCCGAAAAAAAATTGAATTATTTATAACCGGCGTTAACCCAAGTTTATAGGTTCGCATATACAAAACATTAGTCACATAGCCTAATGCAGGGTTGGGAAAAGTTTTGCAAAAAAAAAATAAGCGAGAAAAATTGAAGAAAAACCTTTTTCACACATTCGGTAGGAGGCCCCACCACCACGAAAACGTAGTAAACGTACGCCGCTAAGCCTGTTGACGGATTTTTTGGACGATGACAAGAATAAGCGAGAAAATGAAGAAAAAAAATGCAATGTTACCACTTCAGAATGGTGGCAAGTCTCTTTTTTTTTCTACAGTTACGATACGGGAAAAATGGGTTTTGGCTAACCAATTTGAAAGTCCCCTGTACAAGCGTGAAACAAAAATATTTATTCGTAAACAAATCATATATTTTTGTTTTTTGGATACATTTGTTGTCCGGAAATTTTCCAAGCACAGTCTTAAAAAATAACGAGGCTAATTGAGAGTGCGGAAACGACCATCGGAGGGGCTAGTGTAGTCAAGAGTTCAGCGCCACCTATCGGCCTAGTCCAAAATCAAAACCGCCCATTGAATTTTTATTTTTTTTTTATTTACTAACGTTTTTAAAACTATTATGTACCGGTACATGATGAAAGCCAAATATATACCTGTACAATTACGATAACCTTTAAATTTCGATAAGCCTCAAAATCTTAAGATTTTGATTTTTACGAGTGTATTATATTTTTTAAGTGCGATTTGGCTCCAAGTAATAAAAAAGTAAAACTAATCGAAGAAGGCTTTCATAACATGCAGAAAAGCCTGATTTTGATCAATGATTTTGACAATTGCGAAACACATTTTTCGCAAGAATAAATCAAATTTCACTTTAGCTTCGGCAAATGATATGCTCAATGACGTCACTACATTTGCCAAATTAAGAAGAAAAAACAACTTGGATGACTCTACGAAAGGCCCGATGGCGACAAGAAACCACTTCGATACCAATATTTCCAAAAATTACGTTATTAACGCGTTCGATTTACGCCCGAAATCGGACCTTCACATTTCTCCCACTAGATGGCGTTGTCCACCGCCACCAGAAATCACGACACAGTGCCATGTCGCTCAACGGAAAAGATCGAGCATTAAACGCCTCCATTGAATTCTAGTACGCATTTCAATATTTTCTTTTTTTATAAACGTATAATAACCTCGACAAGACAGACGGCAGTTATCTATCTCCGGGTCTCGGCAGACGGCACGACATCAATACGGCAGCCGATGACAGACACAACGCACATGGACGATATGCCAAGCACACGTAGAAGAAGTAGGACAAAATAATGGAAACAGATCTACAAGGTGCACAAACATATCTGTTTCTATTATTTTGTTCAACCCCTGTATGTCGCCCTATATACAAGTACGTAAACGCACAAACTTCATGTCTTACATTGTGGCAGGAATTTTCGAGTTCAATTCGCCGTCCTACTTTAAATCGATGAAAATGGGCAGTCTGGGTGCGACGAAAAAAAAAACTTCGTTTGAATTCGTTAAACTCGTTCCAGTTTGAAAATCATTAATCGCAATCGAACAGTCGCCGGCACCATAGTGCACATTTGCAGTGTTGGGTAGGAAGTAGGAACGGAACGGAAAAGTTCCGTTCCTAGGAATTGGTTCCATTTTTTAAGAACTTAGGAGCGCCTAGGTTCCTTTTCCTAGGAAGGAACGGCTTAGTTCATTTTTTGAGGACCTGTAACGGACGTTCCTTTTTTGCGTACAGGGTTGCTTTTGCCATAACGTTTTGCAAAAATGACAACACTCATTTAATTTTGTCCCCATTTCTGACGACTGGATTTGCAGTGTAACTGTTACGAATTGAAAATTTAAAAAGCAATGACCGAGGAGAATGAAAATATACTTAATTCTTTGAAACGTTCCATTTTACCACCTTCGGTGAATTCACCTCTTCTACTCCACGAGTTTACTTCATTACCACCCCCAACCTAAAGTAAAATACTGTTTATATTTTAAACGGCGAGTTTTCAGATGTTATCAAAACCCGCACCGTGTTCTATACTCGTTGTGACTAACTTATGGACCGGCAACTCCGAGAAGTCTTTCCTTCGCAATCTGGTCTACAGATGTGACTGTGAGATCAGACATACCGTATACTAGATTTGTGTGCTACATACATACTACGACTATAACATGTACATGCCATATTTATCTGAAGACTTGCTGTTCGTGTATCGCACAATCGCGTCTGTCGTCTCGAACAACAGTTTGTCACAAAGTTATCACACTATTGTCGATGCGACCACAACAAAGAAAATATGCCATAAGAAACATAACTCGATACAATGGGCGAAACCCAAGACAGACCAGAATTAGACAGAAAAAAATAGACCAACCTTTGCGAGTTTTAAATGTGTCGTTGTGGAACGAAATTCATCAAAACTTGGTCGATTGGAATAATAAAATAATATAGTTTACATATAATACTATATAAAGAACAAATTTTATGCGATGCAAAATTGACACGAGTCTCAAGATGATCTTTCCGCGGTTCGCCCCAATTACAACGTGTACCCGCAAGCAGCCCCCGAGGTGCCTATGGCTGCGGTCAAATGACCAGTCAAGGAAGAATATCATTATTTGGTTTGAATGTCATATTTGTTTTACCACGTCTACAATATTTACTGCTGACACCCCTCCAAATTAAATGAGAACCCCCAGGTGGTCGATCTAGCCTATACTTCTGACTTAGGTAGTGATATTTAACGTGTACCTGACAACGTACAGACACGGCTTTACTTTTATTATTTTTATTTTGACTTTTTTATTATTCCGTTTCTATATTCCGTGTAAATTTCTCGAAAAAAAACGAATTTTCGAAAAATAGGGAAAGTCTCGGTCGGGAATTGAACCCGCGGTCACGGTGAGCACCGCACCGGCACTCAGGCTGAGAAGGGATTGCCTCAAAGCCACTCGCAGAGGTAAAACGCTTCCGGCAAAAACATTTTGGCGCGTGTCACGTAAATGGAAGGTTGAGCAGAAAATGACAAAGTATGAGGAACGACGGTGAAACAACACAAACTAGTTTCTGCCGTCCCATATTCAACTATCCCCCCTTCTCACAATGTTCGCGAGAAAGAATAGTTTTTGAGCGGCGCATGATAAATGCACGCAACCGTGACATCAGCCAATCTTTATTTTTAGTTTCTCTCTCGTTCATCTTGGAGGGATTTTCCTATTTCGCGGTGCAAAACACATAATCGCGAACGACTTGACATTGTCGTCACTGAACGCACACTGCAAACCAAGGAGACTTAAATCAAGACGCCTGAAAATGGCAATTTTTTTTTAATCACCGTATTGCTAATCACTACAGGATTACTGCACCCTCGTGTCTCTATGGAGATATGTGAGGGCCAGGGAAGGGGAATGGCAGCTGGAATAGCCAGGCTGCAGGATCCATCCCTAAGCTCTCGGCTAAACGAGTAAACGAGAGCCTCTGTCGGGAATCGAACCCAGAACCGTCCGCACCGCAGTCGGAAGCATTTCCGACTGGACTAGACGGCCGCACAATTTTCACAATTTAAGAATTATTTGGCTCAGTTTTTGGCTCAAAAAGGAAGAAAATGTCTAGCCACACACACAATTCCGTTTAATTAAAAAGCAATATGTCTCTACGGTACAAAAACATTTTAAATTTTTGTTAACTTTACAGGGTATCCGTTCCATACGAATTTATAATAATGCATCTACATTTACTTCTTAGCAATCAGTCATTATTTTTAATTTTATTATGTTCTGTCAGCAGTATGTATGATCAAAGAAATTGAAATATTCCAATTTCATAAAATGATGAGGAAAGGACATGGATCTTTAACGTGTTCCTGGCAACACACAAGCACGGGTCTCTTCTCGCCTAAAAAAAATCTGGATGTCTTTGGGTCGGGAATCGAAAGCGCGTCTCGGGCACAATAGTGCGAACACGGCAGTCAATACACCACACGGCACTTCCCTCGAAACATTTTTATTAAACAAGAAACATGAACTCGGGGACGTCGGAAGCTGTTTTAACACATTTAGGCTCTCCGGTATTTCGATTTTAAGTCGCCCGAATCTAGAGTGTATCGCATATTTATTCACGGCAAGTTAATAGAGACGTTCGCGAACAAACCCCTCACCACCACCACCACCATCACCAATCTGCTCGTATGAGGAGACGGAACCAGAAGAAAAGAAAGGGAGAGTTGAGTGAGATTGAGTTGGAAGAAGCGACCGGAGAGAATAAAAAGAAAGAACGAGCCGCAATTGACACGGCTTTGTTGCGCCCATTACCCGGAATAGAGCCGCAAACCGCCGCCGCCATTTTACGCTCGTTTTTCGAATTACATGCTGCGGCTGCCACACAACCAACCCCCCCCCCACACGCAACTCCTCACCCACTACCACCCATGCACCTCCTCAATATGCTCCCGTGGTGGGTTTACGGCGTTCCGCTAATACAGCCGGGTTCCAGCGGGACGGGGACCGAGGCAGGACTCAAGAGAGGTTCAATTCCCGTCGGGTCGCCGGTTCAAATCTCGACCGAGACCACCGCAATTTTACGGGAGAGAATCCCGTCCATGGAACGAGGAGGAGGAAGGGGGGGGGGGGTGGCGACCTGAATTTTACTTCGCCTTTACTTTATACCTATATCGGGTCCTTGAACGTGCACCTGACATTATACAGACACGGGTTTCACGGCTTCACTTCCATTATTTAAAAAATTATTCCTTGTCTAAAAATTTCTCTGGGTCGAAGGTCGGTTGACCGGAGGTCGGGGATCGAACCCGCGACTCGGTCATAGCTTTTCGACACGTTAACCACTACGCCACCCTGCACATCTGCATAAGCACTTTGTCACTTTCGAATGAGTATCTCCGGGTTTCGCATATGGCGCGCCTGTTGAGTTTGGCGGGCGAAAAACCACAATGTTAAGGCTATCGATAGCCGACGACTGTTTAGTTTGGGACTGAAACAAAAGCAGAGGGCTCATATGGAGTGGTGGTAGAGGGGCGAGGGGAGGGGGGGGGGCGTTGCAGCGGAGAAAGGAAATTCGAGATGGGTTCCCGCGCTGGAAAACGCGAAAAGACTGGAGTGAGATGAGCTGATGAGATGCATAAACGCACAGATGCTCTGCTAAGGGACAAAGGATGAATGGATCGGTGGAAATGGAGAAATTGGTGATCGCGGTTAAGAAGCCAGAAGACAAGTAGTACGGTAGCATCAATCATCTACCGACAACACGAATACATTTAAAACGTAGAAAATTTAAATACACTACCGACCACAAGCATGGGCTAAGTTAACATCAATAGTGTCTGCTCGAGCGCACCGAGGATAAACGACGACAGGTTGGCCAGACCGCACAAAATAACGAAAAATTAACTTATTGAATAATTGGACAACTATATACTAATATTTTCGATTATTGAAGGTCATGCCTGCAATCTTCTATGCCTTTACTTTTACGAATATATGTATTGCTGCTACTAAAAAACGCCCCGGCTTCGCCCGGGATGAGGTGGAGGGAATAATGCATCGACAATACGATACCTAAGATAGGCTAGTTATTTAAAGAGAAAAAAAGTGTTACAAATAGAAAAAAAAAAAAAAACAATTAGCAAGATTCCCCGAAGATGCCTCACGTAGATTTAATAGCTGTAAATTATTATACCCATTGCCGGTGACTTGGATGCCGTTCTATGGATTACTTATTGCGGGGCAGCTGGTCAGGCTCATTTATAGGCGAGTTTATCTCCAAGTAGAATAAATGAAAATGGATGGGGTATATCCAAAAGTAAAGATTCACCTTTGTGGCTAGTGATCGGAATTTTAAGTTTTCACATGTTTTTTTTTGCCTGCTTGGGCATATTCGATACATTGTCGGATAAAAATAAGGTTCACCTGAATAAATAATTGCTTTACTTGTTTTATTGGTTGACAAATATTTTGGACGCAATATTTTTTGGACGTATTGACCTTTTTAGACTGTCACATAAAAATAAATAACAAGTTAACAACGGCCAAGGTTCTCTGAGAACCTTGGCCGTTGTTATTTATTTTATAGGACAAATTTCCATTCATAATATTTTTATAGGACCAATTTCCATTTTTGCTGAGCATATTTTATCCATGTGTAAGTAAAGTAAAGTAATAATAATATAATAATAATAATAATAATAATAATAAATAGTGAAGTAACTTAAAAATTCGGTTCGTTCCACACAAATATCCTCGAACATGAAATGTCTTGCTTTCAATTTTTTCTTCTTTAATTTATTTTAATGTTTTTCTTTTTTTTTGTTCAACAAGTCAAGATAGTGCTGTCATAAAACGACTTGCAAATTATTCGGAGTCGTCAAACTTTTCGAGTGACCCCCGCCTAATTTTTAACGAGCATCGGACCAACCACCGATCGCATTATTCGGCGCAGCACCCTGCTTCTATCCACGGCAGCCGGCCGCTGACTTGGAACTGACGGAATCTGCATTTCGCACGATAGGCACAGAACCCTCATCCCAAGTACGGCCGAACCCTGTAATTAGAGGCCATTGGAGTAAATCTCGACGCCCAGATACGGTATATTTGTATCACACCAATTTCGTTCTCAGAACAATAAAGCCAATCAAGCCGTCCTCAATTCGCGGGCCCCGAAACTAAAGTAGCAGATTAGCTCGTCATAAAATTAGTTAGGAAGAACCGAGTTATGAATTCTGAAAGTATAAATCCTGTTCACTACGCTTGTATCGCGATTTCGGCATTTTTACCTCTGAACATTATTGCAAGCTAAAACCGCTGGTGGCGCTTCAGAGAACCGCATCTTCTATGTAGGTAATTATTACACTTGGTAATCGATTGAACTATCGATTGTTATTTTGCATTATCGCCCGCAATGTAATTATTTATACTTATTGATTAACGTTGTTTTTCGAACAACGAGTTGTTGAGGGGCGTTAACTTAGTTACCGTTAATACCTAGGAAGGAATCTATCTCTAAAAGTGTATCCTGGTGTCGCACACCAATGACAAAAAGTTTCGGTCGGGAATTGAACCAGCTATCACGCGTGTATTAGTCCAGAGCGCCAACTACTACACCACAAAGCCGAATTAAAGAGAACAGTCAACATTCAGTACATATTTAAGTTGTTTAAAATTATCAGAAACAAATCGCTAAATACACACGTGTTTCGATTATAACTGCATCTACAGGGGTTGGACAAAATAATGGAAACCGCTCTAAAATGTGAACAAACAGATCTATTTCCATTATTTTGTCTAACCCTCCTTGTATGTCCACACTACCGTATTCGCATACGAGTTCTTTGCAGATGTGGGCGTGGCCTCATTTTTGTTTTGCGTTTAGAGGAGTCTTCAACTAGTACTATTCTGTAGTTTCGCGTTTCTCGGAAGCTTCTCTACAATAGGCGGTTGTTTGCTCTGCGCTCGCAGGCCTAACATCTGCATTCGACTGACCGGCAACGTTATCTTGTTATTATTGCGAAACGGAAACGGTTTGTCTTAAAACTAAAAATGACTAGAACTAGCGCCGCCACTCATCCGTTTGTTATAAAGGAAAAGAAGCATTCACGTACACTTGAAATGCTCTAAAACTGTCATTTATTAAAATACTACCGAGGGCAGGCAGCACTTTCGTAGGCTTCATTCGAGTATTACTACTATTCATGACGTCACAGTGTGACCTTTGTGCCACAGAGGCGTTGCAGCTGCGCATTCAGGATTTTGCACACACAAAAGGTGGAAACTCTGTTTTATTAGATAAGATTTTTTTAGTGTTAACACACGTTCAGTGTTTCGAAAAGATTGCAAATATAAATTAATTAAAAATATTAAAAAAAAATACTAAACTAACAGTCAACTAAATTCAATGAATAAATCAAGCAGGGATATAAATTTGGCTGTATTGGTATCGAGAGACCTTTTGATCGGACTGCCATGATATGTTTCGACATGGAATTAAAACTCGTGCGCTCTCACATATTGACACAGCAACAACATGAGGGCGCATATACCGGCAAATTACGAATGGCGTTCTTATTAAATGTAGAAATGTCATTGCTATATAATTTATTGCCATTCGTTGATACAATAATAATTTTTTTTTAATTGGCTTGCCCGTTCGGCGGCGCCACCAGCCCCGTTCGCACAGCGCCACCTGTCCGCTATCGCGCATATCACTTACGCCGCCACCGCACGGGGCGTACTGTATCGGCCCACTCGCACCCAGTTTCCCGGTCTGGTCGAGTAACCCCCTTTACGTCACTGGATCGAATGCCGGTACGGGCACCTGTGCAATACGCAGAAAAGCCAACACCTTGCAGTAAAGAATGTGCATGGCTGAGAAAAAGGCTTAAACCTTTTGAAAATCAAAATAAATTATTCGGGGAATATGGTGACAGCTGTTAGTCATCCAATTAGTTCGAAAAATTGCGTTAAAATTTTTTAATGAATGCCGTACTGAACTCAATTTTTATTTGTTTATTTTTAAATCGAAGGAACGTCTGCGTTCCTTTCATTTTAGGCAGGAACGAGGAACGTCCTCGGTGGCCTTTCTTTATGGAGGAACGGGGAACGAGAACGAGTGCATTTTAAAAGGGAACGTACCCAACACTTTTTTTTTTTTTTTTTTTTTTCAAGTCACCGTAGCGCCTAGTACACCACAG
>JAUJYS010006362.1:0-10378 GCA_033995665.1 Melogona broelemanni | reverse complement strand
ACATATCTCCACAGACACGAGGGTGCAGTATTCCTGTAGTGCACTAGGCGCTACAATGAATTAAAAAAAAAAATATATATATAAGGTCACCATTTCCAAATTTACAAACGAATTGATCAAATATTACTGTAGTTGAAACATTAACGATTTATTATTAGCCGAATAATTTAAAATATGACATACAATAAAAATGAAACTTAAAGCAGAAAACTAAATAGTTACACCTAACTGAATAATTTCACAATACTAAATAATTTATATCGGCTAACTAATCTATTTCACGACACGGTGATCGTTTTCCGTACGGCGTTGCCCCAGATACAAGTAAACATAAGCTACAATAAATAAATTAGAACGTTTTACTGAACATTTATACCGATAATAAAAATTACTTTGAATTTTAAAGAAACCGATTAGCACATTTAGTTGACTGACTGATTTGTGGCGACATGATCTCGGGTTCGATTCCCGACTCGGACACTCATTTCCATTCACCTATTTCGGGGAGTTATTCTTTAGGCGATTATCAATCAATAATGATTTCAGATGGAACTATTGCACGGAGATGCACAAATCCAAACCGAAAACCGCATCACAATGGACATGCTCAAAGAACTCCAGATTTTACCGAAAAGCTTTCGAGAATATCGAATGGCAAACGAAGCATGTCTGGCAATCTCAGTTCGGTAATGAATTCCTATAGAAGAATTTCGCCTTTTTCCTGATGAATCGCGCTAGGATTTATTCTGCAGCTAAATATAGGCGAGTCAGCAAAAACCTCACGATTACGTTATATATTATCCCCCGGAAACAATTTATTCAACACCACGATGGCTCGGGGAGAAACACGGGCACGCGCGGTGCCCCCTCCACACTCGAACAACTTCAAACTGCATCAATTGGCGTTTGGAGGAGCCCGGAGGGAGTTTATACAAGTATTTGCGGAGATTCTCTGTAGAGCTGCCCATAGCTTTTTTTAGTCGTCGGCAAATCTATACTTGTTCAGCCATCTTGTGTTTTGTGCTATGAGCCACCACAACCGAAAAAAATCCCAATAATGTGAAGTGGCTGGAAATACAATCCACGAAACAATTAAATTGTGAAACCATCACGAATTCCATAGTAGATCGCACTACGAGCGAATGTCGTGTAGTCATGTAGAGTGTACAGGTCAATAAACAAAGGTCAAAGGTGAAACCCAGAACAGACCAGAATGAGAGACGACCGAAATTACACCAAAAGAATTGGACAAGGCCTGTATACTATTTGGAACCGAGTGGTAGCCACCCTCCTGCAAGAACTTTACACAGCAGATCTAAAATCTATTTCGACGGTTTAACTTTCAGAAGTGCTGTATACGCTTAGCATCATTTCGAACGGTTGGTCTCAGCCAAATATACGAACCACTGCCAGTACTTCGGACTAAAGCTTGTATTTCACTACGCTACTAGTCGCTGCGACTGCACGCGCAGCGCGCAAATCGCAGCACCAGTACAGCTAACAGGGTGACTCCCCGCGACGTCATCGCTAGTCGCGCGAGTAAAATTGAGCATGTTCAATTCTACTCGCCAGCAGCCAGCGACTACTGACGAAAACTAAAATAGCGCCCCGAAATAGAAGTAAGAGAAAACGACAATGAATGCAACGAAGCAAAACCAACAAAACCACCATCACCACCAACACCACCAGAGAAAGCAGAGTGGCAGAGAGAAGTGAGTGGTCGTGGTGGGGGGAAAAAAAGAGCGCCGCGCGAGCCCGTATCTACTCGAATCAAAAGGGCGGTGGTAATCTTTCTCGCGCTCTCCCACGCCCCCCCCCCCCCACTTCACCACCTCCCACTGCACAACCCACACCCTTAATAGTACGCGCGTCCACCGATATACAAACCGCTGCCGTTGAGTTTTCAATTATCGAACGTCTAATTCATTCCGTAACCCACTATCACCAACAGCAGCGTTGGCACCATCCTGAGACCCACTCCTAAACTGGTCAATGTTACTCACTTCTATTGATTCTTTGAACAGATCAAAAATGGAACCTAAAAAATGTAAATGACTGTTCAGAAACTTTAACAGCATACAATAAAAACGATAATCTAGAGATCAGCTTTTTCTAGAACACATTTGTTTAAGCAAGTATAAATACCAATAGAAGGGTTATGGGTGTTAATGTTTTTTCTGTATACTTTAACAGGAGGAATTATTATTATTATTTTATTATTTTTCATGTATACCTTCCCCGTGTCACAGACGAGTATTGTTGTCTCCAATTTTTTCGATTCATCTAGGACCTGAAGTTGTCGCTTGGACAAAAAATATTGATCATTTAGTTACCGGTAATTGTCGAAAGGAATTGTCCACGTGACTGGAATTAAAAAAGGTCCGGCAAACAGCCGGCACAAACATGCCGTCAGAACTTCAGCGAACGCCGGCACTGCTTAACACGAGTCGCGCGCGAACGACGAATGCCCATTTGCTTGCACAGCATTCGCGTTCGAGGCATCATCAGCACGTGGTCTCAGTAGGAAATTCCCATCGAGATGGAGATGGGGGATGTTAGGGGTGGGAAAACAGTGGCAGAGGTGGTCCTCCCGTGAGAGATGGCTGAAAACGACTCTCTGCAGACCAATATCGGGAAAAGAGATCCCGATCGTGCGTAAACGGTAATTACCATCTTTCACAATATAAAGAGGCCTGTAGTGTGTCGGCCCAGTAGTAATAGTCCCCCCTCCTCTCTCTCCCTCGAGTATCCAGGTTGATAAGGGAGGGTGGAAATGGGATGCCATCGTCTTCCATTCTCGCCCAAAAAATAATTATTGGAAAACCGAGCGAATGGCTCGCTTCGCTCGGATAACGGAAAGGCAATCTGTAGATCGGCCGCAATATTTATAGAACAGGAAGCGACGACAAGGCATTTAGCCGTTCTCCTCTACTTAAACGAGACTCTGGTCTTGAAGATCAACAAAGTTCCAATAATTTTTCGCCATCGACTACTCACGAGCGGCGAAAGACGTCCGTCCACTCCAAACAACGGAGCCTGTCGTAAGAACGCGCTAATTGAAAAAGCTTAGAAAATTGGCAATTGATAGCATTAGGATAAAATTGCCTCTTGATATTGCCACTCGTATGTCACGAGGGGTATATAAAATATAAATATGCCACAAAATTTAACTGGCTGCACGCTCTATAATATCTTTCCGATTTATTTTCAACAATGTAAGCGAAACATTTTATTCACCTAGAGTTGTTGCATAGTTTGGGCTTGGGCTCAATATCTCAGTTTTTGCGGTGACTATAATTTTTAAAGTCTAATAACGCTATCTATCATTTCCCCAAGGAAAATCAAGTAAAAGCTCGTGCTATGTGTAGACAGAAGAAAATAATAAAAACGGATGACAGTTGCTCTTTCGGTGAACATAATTTCAAAGTCCAATTAGCATTGTTTACTTTTTTCCCCCAATTCGAGAAAAAATCTGGGCGAAAATAAAATGATATAACGACAAAATAAAACATATAGTAACCGATTAGTGTTGGTAAACAAACACCTCTCACCTAGAAAACAAACAAAATATGTTAAAACCTTGCTATCAAGACATTGCACAGAAATGTGTGGCGACCTCTGGTAACCGTCGTGCGATACCATCCAACTGGCTAGCTTTCGTTGATGAAACGCCCCTAACGGCGTCAAATTAAAGCAAATGCGAGAACCATGAGGACAGCGGCGACAGCGCCATCTAGTGTCGGCGCGAATAGAATCCCCGCGGACACGCGAGACAGCTAACGCGCCTCATAATTTTAAGTTTGGCAAAACCGCTATTGTCCGCCGCTGACATCTCTCAAAACACAGGCCAACCGTGCCCGAAGCCCCTCCCCAAAGATGTTGATTTTCCGCGCTCCCAACCGATTAATTTTCCCATCGCTCCATCACTTCCCCCCACCACCCCCTTTCTCATTTACCCCCACAACTAGCTCATCTCCGTACCGCCGAAGGGATAAACGTGTGCCGCGCGGATAGGGGGCCACCGACAACGCTGAGCTCAGCAATGTCTGTATATACATCGCTATCACCCTACGGGGAATAATTCCCCCAGGCAGCAACAACAACTGACGTGCGCGCTTATGCACGCGCTTGTACCCCCGCGTCCCCTTGTGCGCAGGTTACGGCAACGAAATACGGGGGGCGAAGGGCGAACAGAAAATCTTGGGACGCACAATAACGCATGTTGTGTGCAATAACATAATATCAGGACGTCTAGGAAGTCGACGTTCCCTTCGGCTCCATTCGTTTAGTCTACAAGTGGTATTAAAGATGCTACTTAATACTAAAACGTGGGATGCCTTCTGGCACCAAATGGTGGAGGCCACGGCATTAAACATTACAACGCCATATTTTGACAATTCGAAGCGCCAATAAAACGACTGTGTAATTAATTAGAAGAAGCCATTAACTAAAACATGCAAATAAGCCGTGACAAAAGGAGACTCCGATTCAGGATAAAATACTACGCTGTGACCATTCACAAAAATAAGTGTCTGATCCGGATCGGCCTTGGGCACGTCTCATCACCAGGCGTGACCGTCGTTTCAACACCGAATTAATCGGCAATAACATCTTCACAATGTAAAACCAGACCAAGATGAGCGAACCGTTATTCAATTTTAAGTTCGTACCGATGGCGTTGGCATCGCGACAGTTTGGAATCCATCCTCCATGCACTATCAGATATGAGGAATTTCAACCCTTCATAGCCGATAAGGCATCCTAATCCTATTTGGCTTCCTATCCGGAAGCTCTGGGATAAAGACAGCGGCCTGATTACCCACTGCCATCCCCATACCATGCTACCTCAGTTCTATTCATGGCCTTGGTTGGTTTGAACTCGGGTCTCAGGTAGATATTGTCGTCTTCAAGTAGAGCTCGATGTGCGCTTGATTTGCCACCAGCATCATCTCCCCCTCTCACCCCTCAAACGCATGCAAGCGCGACAACCCGCTGTCTACAAACACACACCATAGCGATAGAGAGAGAGCGGCTTTTAATGGTGCAAAAATTTGTGCAGAATAGCTTTATATAAGCGAAGGGGGGATGCTCGCGCGCGTCACAACGCCGAACCAAACTTCCCCGCCATTCATCACGCCAGATAATCCTCAATTACGCTAGCTACTCGCCGGCGACAAAAAAGGGATAAATCTCGCTTTTCTAGAAGGGGGTGGAAGGAGGGAATGAAGATGATGTGGGGACGAGGGCGCGCGAGAGAGATCTATACGGAAGAGCGTCGGAGCTGACGATGCCGAACCACGGTTAAGACGACGTCAACTGGTAAGACGTATTTAAAAAAAAATAATAAGAATAAATGCAGCGGCGATATATACGTGGATCGGTTACGAGATGTAGCTGTCGCTTGCCAGGACCAATAATAACTCCTACGGAATCATGGTCCTTGCCGAACGAATCGGTCTTACATAAATCTATTGGTCATTCAGATACAATTCTGAATGCCAGGGTACTCGAAAAAGGTTGGTGGGACGATATAAATTAATACATGCATTGTTGAATTTAATTAGGGTATTAAGTACGGTATCGACGCGCACTTGGAACATTTTTTGTATTTATTTGCCCATCTTCTTTTCCACCCACTAGACCACATCTAAATGTTCCCTTTTCCTCCAGTTTTGTGGCCACCCTAGTTTGCTTCACCCCAGCACTTGGCCATGAGTGATTGCCGGTGCATCCAGGGGGCAGCAATCCAGATTATCATTCGCGCGGAAGCATCAGTTTGAAAAGTCGTTCGAGCAAATGTTGAAGACTTACCAAAGGTGTCACGGTGAGCAACTTCAGTCCCATGAATCTGAAAAATACATAAAATAAATAAATAAATTAGTGTGACCGAAACCATTTTCGTCTATCTGCATAAAGAAAGCGATAATGTTTTGAATTTCCTTTCAACTGTCATTTAAATTTCGATATCATTTTTCTTTTTGTTACCTTCATCATATCACCCACCCCCAAGTTATTCTAGGCCACCTTTTCAATGAAACAATTATTGTGCTTTACTTCTTACGCAAACGTCAAAGATTTTAGCAAATATCAAAGCATTATTATTATTATTATTACTATTTTAAATTTGTTTAATTTTTGAACTGAAGTATCAGACTACACAGTGTATACTAAACCAAAGTTCCACCAACGCAATACAGCATTTAAGATCAGAATCCCTAAGCTTACATTAGGGAGTCCAGAGCTTAGGGTGGATCCCCAGCAGCCTGGCTATTCCAGCTGCCAATCCCTTCCCTTCTCTGCCCTCACATATATTCATAGAGACACGAGTGATGCACGAGGTGATTAAAAAAAAATCTAATACGTATAATAATCTGAATCGCGAAGTAAAAACAGACACCCGCATCATATTAGGCAACACCGAGGGGATTTGGACAAAACTTTCTCCGCCCACCATTGTATGGTCTGAAGGATTTCAGTTCCAATTCGCTGCCCTTTTGTCGTTCAAGCACCCCCATCCCCACCAACGAACCAGCTCATCTTCATGTCGCTCCCAGTCTCACGCACACACCGGTGCATCTCCCTTTGTTTTCCCCGGTACATCCCGCGTACAATTAAAACACCCGTATCACCCTCTCCAAGGTGCTCTCCCCGCTAATGTCGCCAAACCCTCGGCGGCGAGCGCGACGAGGTAAGGCCGCATCGCTCAGTCTCACCGGGGGAACGGAGACGGGAGAGCTATACGGCGGAGGACGGAGAATTAAACGAACGACAAATTCATCTTCTCGCGTGAACGGCATATTGGCAATCCCGCGGATGCCGTGTATGCATACGCCGGCAAACTTCAAAAGGGAAAAGCCGCAATCAACAAATAGACGGCGGTGGGGATCCCCTTGTGTCGGGTCGGCCGACGGCGAGCAGAGACGGAGCGTGACGCAATCGAGGGAGGACAACAAACCGAACGAATGAAGTGCCTGTTCTATGAACGGGTAGAAATTCACAGTCGAAAACAAATGACAAAAATGGTAGGAAAAGATGTGCTTCTTTAACATGTGGTTGTTTGAGCTCATGCTTTGCAGCCATTAATGATTTGTTTTCTGCCCTAGCGGTCGTACACTATTATATTTAATTGGTAGGAATTTTCCGTGAAAAATGTGAGATAATTTTTTTTAGTTGCTTTCAAATGAGAAGAGAATATGCCAATTTTAGAAGTTCCTTGAATGGCGTACAAGTTGTTTACTGTCAGTTATCGGCGAATACACGCGATTCGAAAATAATGTACCAAATTTAGAACTTGTTTGGTAGATGTAAAAGTTAGTTACTGTTTGTTACCATCCGCGTGTTGTTCTGTGGAGTGGTTATTGATTTTAGGATAACGTCTGAGGCTGCTACTCCGAATTCAATTTAAAAAAAAAAAAAAAAAAATTGGATTTAGCAACGATGATTAACGCAATTGCTTACTTGCCCAAAAGTCGAACATAGTAATGTCTAAATAACTATCGTCACTTTACGAACAGTAATATTTAGACAAACTTTTAATCGCTAAAGTTTGTTTTCATATAAAATAAACGAACGTTCAACACGCGTGATTCATTCCAATCACAACGATGTGCAAGTCACCTCACACAAAAGAAAAGTGAGTATTTGTTTTGCAACAGTATTTGTGTGCTCACAATGGAAAACGCTTATAATAAATCCAAAGGATAATGGAGAAACAATTGTTTCTTACATGCAGATTCAGAAAATCAATTATGTATGGCCAAAATGCTAGAGAATTGTCACCCCAACCAAAAGAAAAACACAAATTTGTGATGATTCAAACTATTTAACGAATACGTTTAATTAAAAATCTCATCAGCTCCCTGTAGTGTACTCCATGGGTGACACACCATAACCCACAATGAAAACTACCCAGTCACAGAATGATCGCTCAAACCCAGCACCGACGCATCGACATTTAACCAATTCCTCTCTCTCACTCCGCCAATCGGAATTGACATCAACGTCGTACAAACGGACCGCGCAGTCCACATTCCATCAAAAATTGCCTCCGCAACCTTCGAGTCACGCGCTACGCGAGACGCTGCAGCCAGCTCGATGCTTCTCCATACAAAGAGACTCTAGATTCAGAAACGGTCGGAACGCGTCTACACGCATGAATAAATACACACTCTAATACTATGTACACAACGTGACTTGCAACAAGCATCCATTATACACATTGTCCATCGTAACTATAAACGAGAGGGAGGCGCATATACGGACGCCCTACAAAATTCTCGAGACGCCAGCGAAGAGGATTAGAGAATGCAGTATTATATTTATAATAATATACTGCGTGTATACCTATACTCTATATATCGCCGGTGGCACGAGAAAATATGGCATTGTTCTCTTCGACGACACCATTCACAACCGAGCCGACGGAACGACACACGAGGACTAGTCGCAATCCGGTGAACCCGTATTTGTCCTCCAAAGACCAAGGGAACACTTGTTGAACCAGTTTCAAGTGTTTCGCTAACTTTGGTGTAAAAATTTTAACAGAAACGATGTTGTTGGAACTTTTACCCGACCAAAATAAAAAAATTCCCTGACTTTCTACCCGACCATAATAATATTTTCCCAGACTTTTTACCAGACCAAAATAAAAATAAAATATTGACTTTCTACCCGATCAAAATAAAAATTTTCCCTGCCTGTTACACGACCAAAATACCAATTTCACCATTTTCCGACTAGACCATTTTCCGGACCAGAAAGTGACAGTTTTATTGAAGTAATATTTTCATAGATAATCGTTAATAATACCTTGAAGCAAGGAAAGAGCGAAAGAGCAAGGAAAGAGCCAGCGCAATTTTGTACAGCAGTGTATAAAGAAATTTAGACTTAAAAACTTCCACCGACATTGCCTACTTTTGGACGAAATTTATCTGACCAAAATTCACTTCAATTACAATCCTTGACTTTCCAGGTGAGAACAAACACCGCCGAAGACAAACACAACTTTATCGAAATATTCTAGAGGGGCGGTTGACTTGTAAACAGTCATCCACAAACCAATAACACAAATCCACAAACAGTGGCCTCCAAATTGTTCGGTCTCAGGAGCATAAATCCCACAAATTGGACGGCAGGTGTCGCGAGGACCTCGGCGGAAGAGCAGCGCGCGCTCCACGAACAAAAGGATTTGATATCGTCGAATATGTTGCTCGGAGCGTGCCTATGAAAAGGAGTTCAAGTGAACTCACCTAATTCAATAAAAATTTGATAAATGCGCATACACTCGGGCGGGCGGCAGGCTCGCGCGCGCGGTTCGAAACGATAGCCCTCGAGCCAAGAGTAAACACTCTAGGTTCCCCTTTAGAAGCGGCCCCTCGATTCGCTCACTCCATTTAGCAATACTTGTAATTATAAATAATGGTTCATTGGTACGAGAGTCTTCCGAATATACGCAGGGGTGGATTTGAAAAACGGCCGTCTTGTGAATCGAACTCTGAACCGCAAATGATAGGGGTCATTTCTAATTCAAGCCCACTTCAAGGCTGAATGGCTCAAAAAGATTGGCGCAAAGGTTAATCTTGGATAGGTGATTCGATAAAAATACAATAATATTTACAAAGGAATATCGCACTTATTTTAAGAGGGTTAAAGTCATAGTAGTGTCAGTAACTTGCATCTCCTAAGAAGCAAAAGGTTGGCATTCTCACATTTCACTAGAAAAAGGGACCCGACTTCGCCCGGGATATTGGGGAGGGAAAAATTGTGAAACCAAATCCGCGCTAGAGCAACTGAAAAGCTAAATGGCTGGCGAACGACCGCCAAGACGGGCAATACCGCGGAGGCTAAAGGAGGCATGGGTGCAGCATTAGACGCCAGTCAGCCCCCCGCCCCACCCGGAGTGAAACCAGAGTCATTTGTTTATTGGAATGCTGTGGTACGCGTTCATGCCGGCGTTTTGTTTGCATATTGATTCGAAGGTGGGGGCACTACAGGGGTTGGACAAATTAATGGGAAACTATTTGTTTGAGCACCTCATAGAGCTGTTCCCATTATTTTGTCCAACTGCTGTACTAACCACAACCATTGCATGAGAGCCAAGTGCCATTCTCAACACAGAGTCACAGACACTCGGTCATTCTTATATTGTAGATTTCTAGTCTAAAGTTAAAAAAAATTTGAAAAAGTCACTAAGAGTACCGTCTCATATAAAAATAATAATTCAATATTATTTACTAGCACATTGTTACATAGCATTATACAACGTAACATTTGAATATAACGTTCACTTTCAAGGACAGTAATTTTTTTTTTTAAATCACCGTAGCGCCTAATGCACTACAGGATTACTGCACCCTCATGTCTCTATGGAGATGTGCGA